>OZ025253.1:35041821-35204353 GCA_964019135.1 Arenicola marina | reverse complement strand
AAACATAACGTGTCAGGTTTGGGACATAGTAACTGAGGTAAATTCAACTGTCAGTCGCGGCTACATAATAATAAACTTCATATACTTGATTTCAACCCGGATATATAACATTAATCTTTAGTAGCTCAACCGTTTACTGTTATTACAATCTCGTGCCGTCAGGCTCACGCTCAAACTACCCCAAAGTAACTTTGATCAAGCCTTTAAGTAATGAGCTACAGTTGCTAGGTACCACGTGTCGTGTTGCCGGCTGAGTGTGTGTGAGAGGAGATAAGGCTGTTGCGATCCGTAGTCTTCACTTTTCGCTACAGCTGGGTGATAGTACAACTGTGCAAGGGTTGACCCTCAATACACAACACGCAAGTTCTGGGATCGTTTACCGACCTCTGGAAACGTGTGCCAACGCCTTTTTTCCAACTGCTGATCCTGCAACTATGTGACAGTTTGAGTTTCATAATTAAACGCGAATTTGTGGTTTAGGTCATCATAATGCGTCCACATCATCAATGTGCGCAAAGATGAACAGAAAGTTCCCCCTGCTCACACCGTGTACTTGTGCAGATGGCCGAATAGACCGTTCCAAGGGATTCTGACATACTCCCCTGGCCCCTGCCCCCCCCCCCCCCAGTCCTAACATTCACCAGACTTATGCTTTTCTGGCACCTGCACTCGCCCCCCCCCCCCCCGTCCTAACACCAACCATGCTCTCCTGTCCCCATCCCCTCCCCCCTTCCCATCCTAACACCATGCTCTCCTGCCCCCCGCCCACCAACACCCACCAGACTATCCTGCCCCTCCCCCCTTCCCCGTCCTAACTTCCACTAGACTCGTTCTTTTCTGTCCCCGGCACCCCCCAGCCCACCATCCTAACACCCACCAGACTCGTGCTCTCCTGTCCGCTACCCCCCCCCCCCACCATCCTAACACCCACCAGACTCATGCTCTCCTGTCCCATCCCATGCCCCCCGCCCCCATCCTAACCCCCACCAGCCATGCTCTCCTGTCCCCGGCCCACCAACACCCACCAGACTCTCCTGGCTCCTGCCCCCCCCCCCACTCCCCCGTCCAAACATCCACCAGACTCGTGCTCTTCTGCCCCCCGCCCACCAACACCCACCAGGCTATCCTGCCCCTCCCCCCATCCCCGTCCTAACATCCACCAGACTCGTGCTTTTCTGTCCCCTGCACCACCCCCCCCCCCCCACCACCCCTCCTATCCTAACACCCACCAGACTCATGCTTTCCCGGCCCGCTCACCAACACCCACCACTCTCCTGGCCCCTGCCCACCCCCCCCCGTCCTAACATCCACCAGAGACTTGCTATCCTGGCCCCTGAACCCCCCATCCTAACACATACCAGCCATGCTCTCCTGTCGCCAGCCCACCAACACCCACCAGACTCTCCTGGCCCCTGCTGCCGCCCCCCTCCCCACCCCCCCCCCGTCCTTAAATCCACCAGACTCGTGCTCTCCTGTCCCCTGCCCCCTTCCCCCCCCCGCCATCCTAACACCCACCAGCCATGCTCTCCTGTGCCCCGCCCACCAACACCCACCAGACTCATGCTCTCCTGTCCCCTGCCCACTCCCCCCCCCGCCATCCTAACACCCACCAGCCATGCTCTCCTGTCCCCCGCCCACCAACACCCACCAGAACTCTCCTGGTCCCTGTTCCCGCCTCTCCCCCGTCCCAACATCCACCAGACTCGCCCTCTCCTGGCCCCTGCATCCCCCTTCTTAACATCCACCAGACTTATGCTCTCCTGGCCCCTGCACCCCCCATCTTAACATCCACCAGACTCCTGCTCTCCTGGCCTTTGTACCCTCGAAGCCGGGCACCTGAACTAACGTAGGCATGGTAAACGCATTCGAGAATCTGTTTGCTAACCCGTAACACGCATTGTATATTTTGAACGATGGATTTCGCCTGGGGTATCTGATGAACCTGAGAGCGTTTCTTCCTCATTACCAAGGAATAGAGGCCTTGGATCTTTATCCTTCGAGATAGATTTCCGAAAAAGATTTACAAAATATTGACAAAAATAGACACGGAATAACTCATTTGTTAACCGGAAACTGGGTAAATGAAGTGGGTGGTGGGTTTACCTGACGCCGCTTTCAACGGTTTGCCCACCCAAATGCGAATTTTGCTTTTGTTACAGCTTATAACGTTGCGCCAGACTAAATATTCCATCTTTTTCATTTCTTATGGTAGACTATGTTATATAAGTGGCCGAAACTGACAGTTCCGCGAAACCGAAACCGCCAAAGCAGCTCTCACTTTAGTTTTACGGTTTCGAGCAAACCTGTTTAAGTTCTTCCCGTGTCGCACAGTCATTTCAACAAACCGGTTCTGGTTTGATGTAAATCGAACCACATGTGCCTCAATCGTGGGTGGGTGGGGCGGGACGGGGGGGGGGGCGGCTTCACACATATGTCATATAAAGAGAGAAGGTAGGCAGAGCATTTGTGCAGCCAGAAAACTCAGCCCGAACAACATCGGTCGATTTCGTCAACAAAATACCATGACTGCGCGGTTACCTCGCTTCAGTCAATGCTTCAACACTACTCACGAAATTATCACGTAATCATATTCAAACACTCCTTCAAATCGCTGCATCAAGACGTTTTCCCGCCAAAGAAATGCGCCCATTTATTATCGTACTCCTTACCTGCTTGAAAAATATATATATTTCATTATTTGCCAGGAGTGTGCATGTTAAATGCAATGTGACATGATGCGACATCGGTGCTGCATGGTGCCTGCGATTCAATACACATTCTAAGTATGAACTCGTAGCGAAATGGCGATATATAGCCGCGATGGCCTTGTCTAATATCTTGCATATCGTATCACGTATATCATGATTATAGATAACACAATTGACACAGATATATTTCATGCACTCTCCGAGTTAAAATTGTAAATTCGGGTGAGGTAAGTAACGGAGGAAACCACAGAGCATCCAAGTCAAGGAATATAAAAAATGTTCATTGAAGTAATTGGCCAATATTGCAAATGGCCAATATTTATATGTAATGTAACATTCAGGATGAAGAAATGTTTGTCCGATCAGGGGCGGATCCATGAATTTGAAAAGGGGGCGCGGGTCCACTGAAAACTTGCAAACGAGGGGGCCGGGGGCTCTGAAGAAAATAGCGACCGGGCTTTGAGCTGGGTTTCTCAAAAAGAGGCGGGGGTCTAACCCCCCCCCCCCTCCCCCCCCCCCACTAGATCCGCCCCTGTCCATGGAACCTTTGTGTTCTTCGTGAATTATAGTTGCTCTATTCCTCATGATATTTCGTCGCCGCCTCGCAGACTTCTTCCCGCAGCGTACGTTGACCTCCTATAAGTCATTTGGGCTGCCGCGTGGCTCTGACAGTGGCCAGTCATTGTCCGCGCGGATCAATAGGGTGTTCCATAAATCCCTTAATAACCCACCAGAGTCTTGTGGTTGGCACTCCTTTCTTTGTGGTCATGCTCCCTTAGATAGTTGGCGCCATATCGGCGTCTTCGGAGGCGGGCATAAACCAGCTCGCCAGGTTGGCCACAAGTAGGCCGCATGCCGAAATGCTGTCGGACACGTGGCGTCAAAGCCAAACAAAGGTCACTGCGCCATTTATCTGAAACACAGTGCTTGTCAACTTCTGGGGTGTCTGACATGAATAAATTTAGGTTGGAAAAGAGAAGAATGGCTTTGAAACGCGTAATCAAACCTAGGAAGAAGAAATCTATGGCAGTCTATGGCAAATCGAATTAATATTCATAGGCTGTCACTGTAAGCATCGGCCTCTTGCGATTTATCCGTCTGCATCGATCATAAATAATTCATTCAACACTAGAAGTACAAAACGTCTTTTGCTGCACAAAGAATGCTTCGGTGCATTAGCAGTAATAAAGCAAAGGGAATATGGAAATATATGCAGCAGAATTATGGATTAAAAGCTTCCCACGTTTTGTTTGTCGTCACGTGTGTTAATGGAGGATGACAGCAAAAACACGTGGCCCATAATTCATTATGCAAAAGGTGGAAAGCTTTTGCCAGTAGGTCACGTTCGTATGCTGAATCGCTTCTATATAAAAAACTGTTATATAAATGTATCAGGTTTCTTATCAACCCAGATTAATTGAAAACCTGTAAAACGCAGTTTATTCATACAGGGTATATTGCATTTAAATGTGTAACGCTTTCCCACACAGCAATTACAGTTCATCAAATTAGCAGTTAATGTGCCGAGAAATATGGTATTCTACAACGTTAATTTACAACATATCATAATTGTGACAACGGTAATGTTATGCCCAGAAATTTCTGAAATACCTTAATTGCTATAGTAGATGTTAGCAGAAGGCATGCGGTGTCATTTCCATCCTTGTTTCCGAAGGCAATAAACAAAACAATTTTAAATTTTGCTATGACTTAGAACCCAAGAAGCGACTATTTTAACAGAAGACTAAGGGCCACGCTCGGCATATTGCTTTGTTTCATTTATAAAGTTATCAAGTTGTTTGCCTATAATCAATTTTCGTTTTAAGTTTGATGAAAGAAACGGCAATAATTGGGAATGACACTTTCAATTTACTATACGTCTGGCCTCCTAGTAATTTATGCTTTCTAGACAACTGGCATCCTGGCGACTTCTGCTTACTATAGGCCTGGCTCCCTAGTGATCTATTGAACGGGCTATAAATCAGCCAGAGCGGAAGCGAATGGACTGATTCATGACGGGGTCGCCGATTAACACAAAGACCTCGCGCGCCGCTTTCAGGCAGGCCTTTTTACGACATTCACAGACAGGCGCGGTGATTGGCTATCGGTAGGTACTGCCGTTTTACGGATGAAGGCACGTCATTGATGAGAGAGCCCATGAGTCGCGACGCGCGATGGACTCATGTGGCATTAGTGGAAGCGCGGTCCAGGCAGCGTGACCCTATAAATTAATGAGATCCCCCCCCGCCCCTCTCCGCCTTACACCCCCCCCCCCCGTCGTCCCCCTGGTTTCTCTGTTACCATGCCCGGCCATGTCCCCAATCGTGTGGCGCGTTGTACCTGTTCTCCGCCGTTTTATGACAAATGAGTCTGACCTAAACGGACTAGGTATCGGCCTCTCGCAAATCCTAATTCGCTCGCCCACGACGGTTAGGTTTGATTACCCCGTGTTGTTGCACAGCTTCCAACCTGGCCGATACGTGCAATAGTTCAGCGAATTGTTTGTCACATTGCTTGATACGATGATGAAGGCGTTACGCCATATATTAACCTTGCAATCCCTCATATGTGACCCATTGGGAGGGACACCAAGTATGCTATAAACCCATTTCTCATTCTGCCAATGCCTACTTCCCAGCACTTAAGATAGTGTTACTTCTCGAGGCGAAGTTTACTACGGTTTATCCAATAAAGTGTGTATTCGGACCAATGCCTGTTTACGCATATCTTAACAGCTCTCTCCATGTTACAACAATACCGCCATCCGTATCTACTTGCCCACCATCTCAGTGAAGTGATAATTAATTTGTATTTTGGATTATTTTTCAACACATAAAAAACAAGTAAGCCGAATATGCCGCATATTAAACAGCTATCTCGGGACGTCACCTAATCCAAGATTGCGACATAAACTATTCATGCTTACTTTTGTACATTTTGCGGATATATGGAGCTAGTTAGATACAGAGCAGTGGCAGATCCAGAAATGTGTGAAAGTGGCAGCGCAAGACCCCATGTTAGAATATTTAACTTAAAAAACTAAATTTTTCCTGAAAAATCTGACTTTACCAGTGCTTGGCTCGCCCCCCCCCCCCCCCCCCCCCCACTTGGATCCGCCACTGCAGAGCATTACAGATCTGTTTCGCTTTTGTACAATATATTACCACACGGTTTCCGTATCCTCCCACCAGGTGGGTGGCAAGGGACTGAGGGATATGATCCACCATCCACCTCCACCTTCACCCCACCCCCCTCCGCGTCACCCTCAGCGTTCCGCGATGGGATAAAAAAAGACGTTTCCCATGGTTCTGTTGTTGCGACTGTATCGTGCGATAAAATCAATGCAAGTATTGATTATTCCACGTTGGGTGACAATAAATATATCAAAATACGTTGAAGGCATTGGATTCAAAAAAACGTTTCCAAACCGGGTCTGTTCCTGTTGGTGAGGAGACGACGCCAATACCTAGTGATGATCGCATGGAAAACCTTAGCTTGCCTTCTAGTGTTACCCAGCTCATCAAAATCCATCGACCCTCTTCATCCTTTTCACTAATGGTTTCGGGGGGCACTTACCGACCATTCATGGCCTTAATACAAGATCATGTGACGTCATCACTCACGAGTTGCGCAGTAGACGGCCCCCGAGGGAAGTTCCTTCCGGTCTTGGCAGGCGTTCGACAAAAAGCGCGCGGGTGAAATCCATACGGTGTCCTATAAGGGTAATTTCCGCTGCGACGTCCCCCGGGACGAGACCCCTCATTTGACTTGCATGTTGGCGCCCGGGTGGGCAATAATTCATTCATTCACATCAAACACAAACAAAACACGCGGAAGAAAGGTGACAAAAACAGAACACATACAACGCAACACATTCCCGTAGCACGAATCTGCGGGCAGGCTTGATGAGACACACAAAATACTGATTATTTGACGCAGACTACATGTGACTCAGACGAGAGAAAATACGTCTTAATTAGCTGATCTCTTTCACCTTTTCTTTACTTTTGAAATATTTTGTAATCCGAAATCTTTATCCTAGTCAATATCGGACTCTTTTCCAAGTTCCGATTTTGTTTTATCCCGTACGTGAGCCTTAGTCTGTTAAAACGGAACATGTCGCTCAGCCCCAGGCACATTCGGTTGATATGTTGGATACTCTACCTCATACAAATATTGGGTTTCTATGAAAAAGATTATCATAGAAATAAGTCATGACCTAACGGCATACAGAAATACATAAATATTAAATGTCTGTCTTCAGAACTGGGAGAGGACATGTATTGTTGGACACGGAGGGAGGGGGGGGGGGTGCCCCTACATGCTCATGCGTTGTTATCGTAAATTTTGCTTTATTTACAGAAATAACTTCCTACAAAAATGGACTTTTGGGAACTTAACACATAATTTAAAACAATAATCTTCGCGCAGCAACAATCATTCGCCAATTTGTCTTTATTTTAATTGCGTAGACTACACAATGTATTACTTACTCATATTATCAGCCTCACAGAATGGCTTTCGTATAATGCTGCAGTCGACGTCTTTCCACCCGGTGGTGAACCCGCTCCAGTAGAAGACGACGCAGTTGTAGAGGTCGTCGTGAGTGACCTGGAAGTGGGTATACGTGACGTCTGTCTCGTTGTTCACCCAAGTCCACGACGCGCTGACATTGCTGCGCTGAATACCTATCCAGCCTTCCCCCGGCCTAGGTCGGGAGATATTGCGGATATAAATGGCATTGTCTCGGGTGTGAGTGCGAGATTTGTTTCAATAAAAATGAAATGAAAGGTCGGCATATCGTGGGCTCGCAAGTCATAGAACGGAGTCAAAAGATGCGATGCCAACAATGAAAACAATTACAGTCAACATCGCTAGAACATAGACCAAAAATTAAAGGTGCAAAACACCTATTATCGGCCATGAATAATGTCATGATGGGTTCTGACATTTAAAATCATGCGCCAACACGTTAAGGCAATCAGAAGGTAAGTCGTGATGCGTCACAGTGCAGACGGGATGCCTTCATGCGGCATAGGAAAACAGGCAATTTAATGACATGGTGATTGCGTGTTATACCGTGGTACGTATCTGGTGGGGGGGGGGTGTCCGCGGGTGCCCCTTGATGCCTGAGAGAGCGGTCTTCTGTGATGAAAAATATACCCCTATAAAGCGGGACATTTATGATGAAAAGATACCCCTATAGAGCCGACATTTATAATAAAAAATATACTCCTATAGAGCCGGCATTTGAAAACTTTTTTTGGCTTTATAACTCCCCGACCGAGCGGATGTTGATGTTGAAAAAAATGGGGGCCTAACCGCGGACCCCCCCCCCCCCCACACCCACAGCGATGTATTACATACCCCCCCCCCCCCCCACACCCGATCCTCCCCCGGACCACACCCAAGTCACGAGCCGACAAAGCATTAAATCTCATGCTTGGAGCATATATCAGTTGATAGCATATTTCAGTATATACCCTATATCAGTTTATAGCATATATCAGTTTATAGCATATATCATTATAGCAAGTTCAGTCGGCGGTATTACTGTATGAGAGCGATTTCGTTTGACATTATGAAACCAATGTTATATATTGAAATGAAGAAGGACAAGCTGTACCTAAAATGTATGCATACTTCGTTTCTATGTTGTCTATATATGACACTTATTTCGATATATGTGTGCATTCACGTGGCTAAATGAACAATTGATGACTTGACTTGATTCGATACTTACGCTGGGTCGCCGAATCCACCAGCAAACCCAGACAGGAGGTCACTGATTCTCGCGATAATCTCGTCGTATTCTGCGGCGCTGGTGATGACTGCTGGGTATCCCCCGATAGAAGCACAATGAGTTATGGCTCCATCAAAATCCACGTCCGCGTGAGGGATCTGGTAACAGTTCTGGGTCAGTTGCAACCACGACGCGTCTGGGCAGTAGGCTTCGGGTAAAAAAGGTCTCTTTTCTCAGCATAGCTCACGTACAACTCACGCCTATCATTTACTACAATAATACATTTCCGGGACACTTATATAAAAGATGGACCGGCAAAGCAGGAGTTGTTCCGAAATGAACTGATATGATACCATTATATATGACACCATAATAGTGTCGACTAATATGACAATATGATCGCTATTTTCATTGTGAGGCCCAATAAAAAAGAAGAGCTGATGCAGATTGATAAAGGGCAATGTAATAAATGACTAACGCCAAGCAAATATCGTACCATTATTAATATTACTTGTATTCAAATTTACATCACATACGTGCTGGCTGTTAACATGCCTCCTTGCTTCTCTGGTTAAAGGCCTGCTTCTGGGTAAATTAATTCGTAAAATTAATATAATATTATATACCCAAAAAGAGTAAATATTGAAGCAGTGCGGATGGTTCTGCAAATGGTTCGTACAAAGCGTATTCTTTCTCTATATTTTTCTAATATTGCTCCCGAATAAAATGTACGGATATTCTAATTTGATAGCGCAGTATATTTGGATTATCTTGTAAGTTACTGTGCACCTAGGAGCTGTATTTATTATTACGAGTGCATGGCTGTTTTAATTTGTACATTATCGTTAGATCTGAAGGCGAATACAATCGCCTGTACTCTGACCCAAACCGGCCAATTCCACCTTCAATAGGCAATCGTTACGGCCCCAGAGGGGCTTTTTCGACACGGCGACACGGCGATTTTTAAAATCGACAACGTGAGATTGGGGTTGTCTAAGGATCGACATGCGACATAAGACTTAACGATGCGCGACATGGAACTTTTCTTAAAATCGACACGCGACATGGACCTTTTCTTAAAATCGACACGCGACATGGCTACCCCCCCTCAGTTTAAATGGTCCCCTCACCTGTTTTTCCCACATTTCTTGAATTCATACATAGAAGCACAGAAAATAGGCCTATACAATCTCTACGAGATCTGATTGAGACCCCACGAGTCAGGGATACTTATGTTCTACATCAATGCTATATCCGCTTCAGCTTGTGATGAGTACCTTCCGGTTTCCGGTTACCTTATGGTTACGTAAAACGCTCTGTCTATGGGGAATGACCAGGCGAGGACAATGGTGCTCCGTTTGTCGCAGAAAAATGTAAACATCGCTGATATTCCTCAAAAGACGTACAACGCGTCCAACCGCCTGACCGAGCGGACCAAATGCATTCTGGTCTATCTGGAGATATCAATGGCTTCTCTTTAACTATAGTATGAGTTTACAATGCAATGCCTGGACCAAAGCAAACAAAACATAGTTTCAGCCCCACTCGATTCTTGACGCAAAATCCGCGCAGCCAGCCGGTTTCCAACAGTCAAACGTTGACTGCAATGAGTGCGTGCCTTCAGCTGTATGGCAAGGCATCTAACGTGCTGCGCGGGGTTTTTCATGTCGCATGACGTAATCATCATCATGACTCGCATGTCGGTGTGCGGTGTCTATGGTTACGTAACAACGCTTCTTATAGGGCTATACAATTCTCGCGATCGGGCCGCGAGACTTCAGTTTTGGGGACAAACAAACACACGGGCTCCATGTTGAAGTATAGGCAGCTATAAGTTAATTTCTTTCCAGGTTTATTCTAAAGACTATGAGTACCATTTCACTAAACATGGCTATGAGAGATATACGTTAAAATATTTGGAGGCGATGAAGCGCAGAACTTTGGGAATATACAAGGAAAAATCCGTCTTCAAAATACTCGAAAGCTAAAAATAACGTTCTAAATTTAGCCCTTAACGAATAAAAAATATGTCGTCTATCCGTTTTGTGAAGCTATATTTCTTGAATATTCTGAATCATATCGCTAGGCCTTCCGCAATGGACCCACCCCTCGGCGCCTGGCTTTTGCGCAGGCAGTCTGGTTTCCGGTCTCTCTCTTTGCGTAACATACACGTCACGCCTACGTCACAGATAGTCAGCATACCAGTGTGCGCAGAGCTTCTAGACTCGTTCCGAACACGTGCTTCGTTTGTTTGTCCCCAAAATGAGTAAACCGGGAGTCTAAGCGAACGAGACTTTATAGCCCAATATGGACTGACCAGGCGAAGACAATATGGGGCTCCGTTTGTCGCAGAAATGTAAAACATCGATGATTTGCCTCAAAATACAACGCTTCCAACAAAATGAACCACATGCATCATGGAGAGGTAAATGTTTTATTTTTAATTATATTACTATTTTATAGTTAGGACTGCCTGGACCACAGCCGAGACCACAACAAACAAACAAAAGATTATTTCACACCAACTCGATTCTTCATGCACAAACCGCGCAGCCGGCCGGTTCCCCACCTTCAAACGTAAACTACGACGAGTGCGCGTCACGCTGGTGCCTTGCTTACAGCTGCGTGACGCGCACTCGTCGTACTGGTTCTAAGAGCACGTGCTTTTTCCCGGTATGGTATAAATTATATAATTTGCCACCTAAGAGGGGGGGCCGGGATCGGGTCGCCCCCCGCCCCCCTGGATCCGCCCCTGTGCAGATAGAATATTTTGTTTTGAACTCTGTTTACCTTGAGGTGCTAAGTAGTCGATACCCGTGTGCTATTGATTCTAAGCCGATGTGGTCGGATCTAAAATTGATTGATTTGATGGTATCCGTGCTTTCTTATTTTACACGGTGACTTTAGGCGTTCATACGGTAGTTAAATCATTGATATTCATAGAAAACAAACGGCGTTAATGCAAAACGCTGTTGTCGTCACGATGTGAATCCTCTCAACCCAAAATACAGCTTTATTATTTTCCCAAGTAAAACCAAGCTGGCTTATATTTATGGCCAAGAGCTGAGCAGCTGTAAACCCCTAAATGTGTTCCCGTATCCTCGGTCACCCGCCGCCCATACAAGCCTACGTGGACAAACGCCGTGCGGGTAAAGGCAGCTCCGCCACAGCACATTACATTTACCAGGTATGACGTCATACGATGTCACGCGGTGCAGCAACTTTGATCAGGCCTCATAAAAAAAGCGCCGTCTGCCGGATTTTTACGTAATAATCATATAAAGTCACTCACTCTCCCAGCAGAGGGAGCTCGCACGTCACATCGCGTATGCTCTCGAAAAGGTGATCTCAGCAGCGTAGAGATGACGAATGGTTTTCGAGGGTTGTTTGGTGCGATTTTTTTTTTTAAATCTATTTCACAAGTGCTTTACACTTTTGATTGAAGTTAAAGTATATTTCGAAAATAATACCGCGTCAATTTAATCACAATCGTACTTTGTCGAGTGCAGTATCTTGTACGGTACCATTACAATGAACGCTGTTTGTGCTTTTAAGGTCGAGAGCGCGTGGGGGGCCAAAACAAATTCCTTCCAACATAATATTATATAATATATACTAATAAGTATTGTCTATGGATCTACGTGTAAATGTTACTTTACTGAAAACTAAGTTTTAGCCATGTGTGTCATATTGGCCTTAACATGGCGGCCAATGGGAAAATGATATAAATGTGGTTTTATTCCAAGACTTTGAACTGCCCCCCCCCCCAAAAAAGAAAACTGGTCCAGACAAACTCCCCCAAAAATACTGCCTGCTGAAGCCTAGCGCGATGCTGAACACAACCATAGCAAAATACAAATACGTTTCTGAATACATTTTTGCTTTTTAGCTCCATTATGACCAAACTAGGCTAAAAAATAGGCCAAAAAATGCAGATTTATCGGCTCGAATATGCAATCACTGAATATGTACTTGCAATATATAATTATCACGCAAATTTAGCGGATGAACTGATATTTGATTTGACATGGTTCGATATTGGTTGTCATTGAAACCTGAAACTGCGCATGCCCCCCCCCCTCCCCGAAGAAAATGTTGCGTTGCTTTCAACGTTCATCCAAAACGTTGTCTTTATATACAATATCGTCAGCTCAGCGCACTCTGCTTCAAAATCACCGTGACACACTGCGTGGAGCATCCTGCAGAGCTGGTGTTCATAATCCCGCCTTAATTAACGTACGAAAAATGCCGTCATAGCCAATCCAATAATCTCATGGGTGACTATTTTTGTTCGGCCAAATGAACGCTCGACATTATATGAGAAGATCAGATTACGGTATAAATCGAAGCTGTCCAATTTCGAGCAGTTTTACTTACCGACTGAAACGTCGAGTAGGACAAAGGCGACCAAGACTCCCAGTAAGCCGCGGGGCCGGATGTTAGGAGCCTGACAATCCATGTTTCCCGCCAAAAGATTATTGCCACCTTTTGGTCTTTGGTAACAAATGTTTGTATCAGGTCAGTTCGATAGAAGATGACATATCAGGGTTATTGCCGGCGACAACTATGGATTTCTGGATCTCCGCCCGTTTGGTATTTTCTTCCAGTAGAACTGTCGGTATAACAAAACGCTGCATTGAGTAAATAGTAAAGACTATTTGGTAGTAGAAGGTAGAAGATCTGACATCCCGGTGACACATAGCATATTCACAGATAGAAAGTAGATTTGTATCGACAGTGTGCCGCAGACGAGCTTGGCGTCGCAAGTAAACGATATATTTCTAGCAAGACAGTTGCGCCAACACTACTTGACATTAACAGGTAAGCGGTACCGGATACGTAAGTATTCGTTGTCAATTTGAAAATATGAAGAATCTAACAAAATGATTACGCCTAGTCAATATAATAACTTCCAAGTAAATATGAAACATTTAGAGCTAAGTCATATACTTTGCCCAAGTGACACTCACCTGATTCTCTGACGCGATGTCGATTTCGCTCAGCCTCTTCACAATGCTTCTCTCCGTGGGGGACGCGTTAAATAGCGGTACCCAACGTTGCACACGGCTTTGATGTAACATTTCCTCCCAACAACCTATCAAGCGTTGTCGCCGCCTCAGAGGTTGCGTGCGCCGAAGCTATCTCCACCGTGGTCGGGGGTATGGGTGTGTGTGCTTGTGGGGCGGGTGGGCGGGGTGGGTTGGGTTGGGTTGGAGGGGGCGGGGGCGGCGGGGGCGGCGGGGTCGTCTGGTCTAATAATAATACGGTGCTGCCGCCACGCGGGGCACTCATACACTACTAACACATGGAGACATATCTCAAGCCGACAGATCAATGGCTGGAAACCTCTGGCAAATGGGCCGTCTGCAGAGGGCGCTGGCGTAGCGGGCGCTGTCGCTGAGGGCCTTGGTGCAGGGATGGCCCTATGTCTATAGCTGTAGGCCGGGCATAAAAGCAAGTGCTACAATCCCCACTGCCTCCACCCAACTCCCAGCTCCGCCCGCTGCTGTCTCTCCGAAACCCCCACCAAGCATGTGGCCAATTTCAAGTACATAGGCTTAGTCGACTAAAATTGCCCATCATTTACATGGTCATTTTAGTCTTCCATGCATATGAGTAACTTATATCGTATTTCAGGGCGTGTGCGTGTGTTTACCCGAAACCAAGGGGAAACCGAAACCGGTTTCAACGTGCGAACGGATAGTTTCATTTGTTTTAGCTTGTAACTATCCGTTTCATTAGTTTTAGCATGTATTTTGGCAATGATCATGTGCTTGTGAAGTTATGCCAGATCATAAATAAGCCTTCTGTTTAATGTTCTGCCCGCGATTGGACTGTCCGTAAATAAATTAGTGTCATACTTTTGTCCAAAAGTCTCTATTTATTACCTTTATGATTAACTATAGTGTATGTGTTGATTGAACTGGCATCCTCGCAACCGAAACCGTCACACCAGCTCTCTCGATAATTTCATGGTTTCGACCAGACCGGTTTCGGTTTTTCTCCTGTCGAACAGTCAGTTCGGCAAACCGGTTTTGGTTTCTTGTAAATCGAGCACGCCCTTAAAGATCGTTCGGGGTACCCCCGACGAAAATATTCACACAAGCCCGATAAAACATACCGGATGAGGACACTGAATCTCCGTAGAGAAGACGCCGAAGAGAGCGTGTCCTGCTAGGCCAATGCGCCTCGCTAAAAAGGTCACGGCGTCCGTCCGTCGCGCATTTGAATTTTACCATATATCATACAGATATTTCCTGGTCTGTTCGTTTTGTTGAAGCTCATATATTCTCATTTATTTAACGGACATGTTTACATACCCTTTCCGTGCCTTGATGCGAAATGTATCTTATACTTCTGCATTGATACTTTTGTTTACTGTTTTCAAGCTGGCTTGACACTGACAATCATCCATGAAACAGCCGCATTCGGGTTTGTAAACTGTTTAACTGCTCATATATTACATACATCTACGCGGATGGTTATAATTCTTATACGCGCATTAAATTCAGTGGTTCATCTTGCACATAGGGTTAACTTTAACCGCTTTTTATTATCTGAAACGCGTAAAGGCGAGTAACCACTGATAATTACGCAGTACGAACCACAGATAAAAAAGCATCGGATGTAGAGTATAAGTATACCTGTCACGCGGGGTCTCACGTAGTTGCTTACAACCATACTCTCTCTCGCTCTGCCTTTATATATATATACATAAATATATATATATATATATATTACATATATATTATATTATATATATTATTATATATCTATATATTAATGTGTCCCTGCCAGATGGCAATCCCTTCCAGGGGAACCTCGTTAAATAAATGATGTGTTTAAATAAGATAAAATATATATATTAGTACAAATGCACCCATTGGGGGACGATAGTGCAACCATCGGGGGACATTGTCCCCCAAAGGCTGACGTGCCATGTCCCCCGAAAGTCAAGTGCCAATTTCAGAACGGACGTCGCAGAAAAATATAATATAGCACTACGAATTTGGATATAGGTAACCCAAAATGCTGTAGGACCGTTTATATAAAGTTGTCTTCCTTTTTTTTCACCATTAATCGATCTTTTTGAAAACCGTTATATATATACGTGCGTTAAAAAGCACCCTTTGGGGGACATCACAAAAAGTCAAATTGCGCGCTTGGGTGACATATATGCTTAACTCAAATTTGGACAGTGTGTCAAAGACTGTTTTCTGTCAGTATATATAAGCACAACGCAATCAAGAAAAGCTGGCTTCAGTTTGTCCCGAAATATAGCACGCTGTCAACGCCATTCTGACGACCGCGTGGGCGCCATTTCGTTGGACGCACTAAAATCCGGAAATTTCACGTTGCAAGTTGCAATCTTGCGTCGCATGCCATAAAGTTTAGAGAAAAATTTGTTAATAAAAAGGCTGTCACGACTATTGGGATATCAACTGCGGTTTTGTCATATTAAAGACTAACTTGTTTTGTTTATGAAACAAAGGAAGTTGCATAACATGACTTTTATACAAATAGAAGTGTCAGTTACATGAATGCTAAATCCGTATTTTGGTATCACGCGCCGCTTCAACACATCCGCTTTTCGCAGCAAATCGAAGCGATAGAGTCAACCCTAACTGGTAAGTAAAACCTGCGTAAATTCGGAGTTTTCAGTTGAATTAGTACATGTAATGTCCACTGATACAAGTTCATTGCAACTTAATTTATGTTTCTATATGCGTGAGAGAAACCAATCACATAAAAATCAGGTTGGATGGAGCGCGAACATTCAGTGACACTGACTGACGGTGTCAATAAGTTATCGCAATGCAACCTCCCCCCCCCCCCCCCCCCCTTCTGACAGCTCCTGCGGCTGGCTTTGAGTTAGAGTATGAACTTGCCAGAGATATTTGTTGTCTTTTCTGACCTCATCGCTATTATCGCCCACACAAGATACAGAAGAAGAATACACAAGAATACATCCCTATCATATCAGCTTGAGTGATAGGCCTACTACGGTACGGATGAGGTCAGAAACTGCGCAATCACCCATTGTCTCCCCAAAGCTAGTTGCCACTTTCCGCCAAAGTCTAGGCATAATCTGCCACAAATTTCTCTTTCCACTATATAGATCGATCTACAGGCTTCTATGCGACTTATTCAAGAGATCGTCATATTGGCAACTGCATACATTGTCGCTAATGCAATGCAAGACCGCTGGAGACATGTACTGCTGCAAATTCAGTAGATCTAATAATAATAGTGTGCTGTATATTATTTAGGCCATTTGCTGCATCTACTGTATTTCTTTAGGTATATAGTTCTGAATTAGTCAATACTGTTTTTTCTTTAAGCCGCTTGGAGAGAATGACAATATGGGGTATTGGCAGTAATTATTTAATATACATGTAGTTCATATGTTTTCCTGATATGTAGGCATTAAGGTTACTTTATAATCTTCATTTGCCAGCATATGCCAGTTAATTATACTGTAAACGTTGTATTCCCATGTTAATATACACATTTCCATAAGACAAAATTATTTATATGACAGCTTACGTAAACACCAACGCTTGAATCTATGCTACCAGGCCACCTTTGATCCTGGCAAATATTTGCAATGTGTTTTGTACACTCTTTGGGGCCCATAGTATATACTGAAAAGCTCAGTAAAAAAAACTATATTTTATTCTTTTATATTTGTATCTAATTTATCTATATTTATTCTTTGAAGGATCTTATCGCACAACAATATGGTTTATGTGGTGACAACTAGAACCATGTTCATGTATAATGGGTTGTTTACCTTTTGTTTTAATTCAATGTAACTGCATGAATTACTCGTGAATTGTCTTTCTTGTATATGACATATACCGAGTTCTTGGTCTTGTACATTGTAAATATATATCTCAGTGTAAGAAATAAACTTTTAGAAACATCTGAATCTGTGTTGTTTCTTTTTTAAATCATAGGTTTGAAATAATGTTAATGGTTGATCTAATTACAATTAAAAATAGTGATTAATATCAGATAGACCAAGATCAAATATTGGGTTATAGTTTTACCGTTTGTAGTTCCACACAGGTTATATGGAGTGTCACAGGTTTTGTGGTAAATAATTATACCTTTTTAATTGGACTTCAGTTAACTCATGATGCACATTTGGTGTTCCCCGTTTCATACACATCTAGAGACAGCTAACACAATGGCTCAATTGATATTTTATTATGCATATTAGTTGGTTCTCAATGTGTATTTGCTTGAGTAATCGATTACTCACACTTAAAATTAACACAGTTATATTTTAACTGCATTCGAATCTCAATAGTTAATTTTTAAATGGTTGAATCTCAACAGTTAGTTTTTAAATAGTTGAATCTCAACAATTCATTTTTAAATGTTTCAATCTCAACAGTTAATTTTTAACTGGTTCAATCTGAACAGTAATGTTTTAACTGGTTCAGTCTCAACAGTTCGTTTTTAACTGGTTGAACCTCAACTGGGCAGGGGCCAGGCCAGCATGAGTCTGTGGTGGGTGTCGGTTGAGTGTCGGGGCAGAAGTGCATGAGCCTGGTGGGTGTTATAAGGGGGGGGGGGAGCAGGGGCCAGGATAGCACGTGTCTGGTGGGTGTTTGGAGGGGCTGGGCAGCAGAGCATGAATCTTCCGGGTGTCGGCAAGGGTAAAGGGGCAGGCTAGGTAAGCATGAGTCGGTATCGGTGGGGACAGGGGGTGGGGGTAGGAGAGCATGAGTGGCGGATGTCGTTCGGCGCGGGGTGGTGCACGAGCCTGGTGGGTGTTAGGAGTGGGGCAGGGGCCAGGAGAACATGAGTGGCGGGCGTTTGTAGGGGGAGCGGGCGAGCAGGAGGCTGGTGGGTGTCAGGAAGGGGGCAGGGGCCAGGATAGCCGGCGGGTGTTAGGAGAGTGGGTGGGTAACAGCCAGGAGAGTATCAGTCTGGCGGGTGACGGGACGGGTGGAGGGGCAGGCCAGGAAAGCAGGAGTCTGATGGCTGTTGGTGGGGAGGGGGGGTTGTAGAAGAGCATGAGTGGCGGATGTCGTTGGGCGGGGGGCGGTGCACGAGTGCATGAGCCTGGTGGGTGTTAAGAGGGTTTGTTTGTATATTCAGGACGCTTTAACCACTTTTGGTCATATCGCGTCAATTGGAGAAGGAAGGGAAGAGCGGAGCCATGTCTCCGGGAGTTACCCCCTACTCTTTGCGAAGAAGGACATGGGATCTTTATCCTGCGACCACACAGACATGGCCGCAGCAGGGCGCGAACCACCGATCCACGTGCCGTTAGGCTCTCAGGTGACCAGAGCGAGCGGGGTGTTAAGAGGGGGGAGGGGGGAGGGGAGCATGGTGCTAATGGGAGTTAGTAGTGGGGGAAGGGGGGAGGAGAGCATGGTGCTGATGGGTGTTAGGAGTGGGGGGAGGGGGCAGAGCATGGTGCTGATGGGTGTTAGGAGTGGGGGGAGGGGGCAAGAGAGCATGGTGCCGATTGGTGTTTGGAGGGGGGGGGCAGGAGAGCATGGTGCTGATGGGTGTTAGGAGTGGGGGGAGGGGGCAGGAGACCATGGTGCAGATGGGTGTTAGGAGTGGGGGGAGGGGGCAGGAGAGCATAGTGCTGATGGGTGTTAGGAGTGGGGGGAGGGGGCAGGAGAGCATGGTGCTGATGGGTGTTAGGAGTGGGGGGAGGGGGCAGGAGAGCATGATGCTGATGGGTGTTAGGAGTGGACGGTGGGGGCAGGAGAGCATGGTGCTGATGGGTGTTAGGAGTGGGTGGAGGGGGCAGGAGAGCATGGTGCTGATGGGTGTTAGGAGTGGGGGGAGGGGGCACGAGAGCATGGTGCTGATGGGTATTAGGAGTGGGGAGGAGGGGCAGGAGAGCATGGTGCTGATGGGTGTTAAGAGGGGGGGGGCAGGAGAGCATGGTGCTGATGGGTGTTAAGAGGGGGGAGGGGTCAGGAGAGCATGGTGCCGATTGGTGTTAGGAGGGGGGGGGCAGGAGAGCATGGTGCTGATGGGTGTTAGGAGTGGACGGTGGGGGCAGGAGAGCATGGTGCTGATGGGTGTTAGGAGTGGGGGGAGGGGGCAGGAGAGCATGGTGCTGATGGGTGTTAGGAGTGGGGGGAGGGGGCAGGAGGGCATGGTGCTGATGGGTGTTAGGAGTGGGGGGAGGGGGCACGAGAGCATGGTGCTGATGGGTATTAGGAGTGGGGAGGAGGGGCAGGAGACCATGGTGCTGATGGGTGTTAAGAGGGGGGAGGGGCAGGAGAGCATGGTGCTGATGGGTGTTCAGAGGGGAGGGGGCAGGAGAGCATGGTGCCGATTGGTGTTAGGAGTGGGGGGAGGGGGCAGGAGAGCATGGTGCTGACGGGTGTTAGGAGTGGACGGTGGGGCAGGAGAGCATGGTGCTGATGGGTGTTAGGAGTGGGGGGAGGGGGCAGGAGAGCATGGTGCTGATGGGTGTTAGGAGTGGGGGGAGGGGGCAGGAGAGCATGGTGCTGATGGGTGTTAGGAGTGGGAGGAGGGGGCAGGAGAGCATGAGTGATGGGCGTTAGGGCTGGGCATCGGCCAGCAGAGCAGGAGTCTGGTGTTAATACAGCTGGTACAGATAATCGAGTTAAATACCAGTAATAAATATAGTCACCGATTGCGTTTTGAATACGATTTTTAAAGAAACTCACAGCCTTATTAGCATGTTAGCTTACGAGAAAATTATTAAACATACCCAGAACATTAACAGCTAACTAATAATGCAGCCTAATTTCGCACAATTAAATAATTACATATAAACGAGAGTTGAAACTAATTGGATTACTGCTATGGGCGCAGACTGCTATATTTCAAAGAAATAACAGAAAGGAACCATTGGAATCAAGGTTCTCAGAACGTTTGATGAACGTTAATTATGACAGCCATCAAATTAGTGTTTCTGAGCGTAATTTTCGACATCTAGAGCATTATTGCCATAACAATATGGCCGCCGGAGCCTTTATATTGTTCACATAGTCCTAGCTTGAACGCATCCCCTGCAGGGTGAGGGTGAGGGGTGGGGGGTGGGGGGGCACGCCGCTTTAGGTAGCGTTCTTCCTCAAAAAAAAGTGGGGGGGGGGAGCTGGATCCCCCTTTGGATAAGAATATATACTATAACCGTGACACTAACTAAATATCCGCCATCTTGAAAAACGTCTTTTAATAACTGTCAAAACCTATGAATAGGCGTTAGCATGATTGGTAGGCGTATAAACGGTTCGATAACATGATGGTAAGTGTAAAACGGTTCGATAATAATGCAGGTATACAGTTGTCCCCCAATGGGTGAACATATGCAAAAACATATACCATCCATTGGGGGACGTCCCCCAATGGATAGTATTTTGCATGACCACAAGGAACATGACTATCGGGGGACATCCTTCGGGGGACATACAAAGTATATTTTGAATTTAATCGTTATTTACACAAAATAACGTATATATTCTAACCACGAATCTTTTGTGAGCCGAATCACACCATATTAACGAAAATAGCACATGTTATAAGCAACAGATACGCGAATATGTCTTATGTGTCCCCCAATGGGTGGTTTTTAGGCATGGTCCCCCAATGGGTGCATTTGTAAGTATATATATATATATATATATATAGTCTATATATGGCAGGCTTACAGGAAACGACCAGACCAAGGGGATCAATACTGAAAGTTAAGCGATCCTGTGTGTCAGTGCATGCCGAGACGTATTAATGATACAGTAGTAAAAGTTAAAGGGAAAGCCCAGACCAGCGATGAATGATTTTTTATTGCAAATATGAAGAAGTTTTTCCACAGAAGGACATATTTATATACGCAGTGATCATCATTTGTCTTTCTTCGTTTTATTTATTTTATTCGTATTTTAGTTCAAACAGTTTCTTAATTTGGGGTTATTGTTAATTTCCCCGTAGCATGCACTTTTTTTTCAATTTCCACCTTGCCCGCCTGCTGTTGCAGCCACTCACCACCCCTCACCCTGTTTGACGGTGACATGAAACAGAAGTCACCGGCTGATAGTCGTATTAGCTGATCACGCTTGCGGTGGCTATATGTTATCCCCTGTTTGCATCAGACGGTGTCCTCTCGTAATATATAACTTAATGCACCAGCTAACTGCGAAAAGACTCACAAGATGGCGGCACTGTATGCGTGGTCTACTGGCCAGTACCATCTATCAGAATTGAGAATCGAACTGTAAATGACATTTTATAAATGAACCATTTTTGTGCATTGTTTAACTCACAGCAGGAAGACATCACCGTCTGTCAGCCGCTATCCTAGCCATGGTACATGCCTCTCTGACCACGTCCGTAAACGGAGCAAGGGAGAGAGCCATGTCGTGCACCAGATCGACAATTAGAAATCGCGGACCGGTGACTCAAGTTAAAGGTCCTAACAGAATAAATATGCATTGCCTACCCGTGAATGTGCTCCACTAGGCTCCTGAAGCTTTCATGACTTTCATCGGATAGTAATTTTTTGGTCGGTAGTGTATTTTCTAATCCTGATGATTTTTGTCAGCTCTCGCTTCGTTTTCAATGCTGTCAACAAACGCCGCCTGGCCGCGAGTGATCACGCAAAGTTTGTTTACTTCCGGCGAATGGCGGAGCATTGAAAACGAAGCGCGAGGTGACAAAACTCGCCCGGATTACACGAAAATACACTACCGACCAAAAAAATGCATATTCAGTTAGGACCTGCAACTTGAGTCATCGATCCGCAATTTCTGATTCTCGGTCTGGTGAACGGCATGGCTCTCTCCCTTGCTCCGTTTACGGGCATGGTCACAGAAGCATGTACCAGGGCTACCATTATCCTAGCCCCAGTTCTGTGGCTGTAGGACGGGAAAAAAGGGGGAGGTGGGGCAGTGCATATAGTTAGGTGCATATAAGTGCCGCCCAAATGACCCTTTTTTTGGCTTTTTTCTCTCAATACTCGGATCAAAAACCCACAATTTATCTCGATGTGCCCCTCTGAGACAAGATTTCAGCTCTTGACTATATATTTTAGTGGATATCAAAAGTGTTCAAATAAAACGTCTAGCTCTTTGCTATATATTCCAGCTAATATCGAACGTTTTCAATTAATTAACATCCATATACATTTGTATGACTATCAGTATATATTTTGTTTTTTCTAACCAAACGTTTCTCTTTCAATGACTAAAATATCTCGCTCTTCATATGCCCTCTATGTCACTGTACTAATATAGTGCCCCCCCCCCTCCCCCCTTGACATGCCAATGCATAAACTTCGCTCTGTCCTAAAACAACTGACCTCTGTGAACCCTCTCCTCCTCGGTATCGCATCCCCCCTCCCCCGCCCCCCCCCCACCCGCCCTCGCCCCTGTCAGTCGAACTGTTAACGTGTCTGTCCTCTGTCTTCGTGTGTTAAATGACCTGTGTCCAAACGTCAATCTCGTACCATGCTGATGTATTTCGGTTATTTTTCAGTTAGTTAACCACTAGACCTGCCTTCGAATCACTCCGCTATGGCTCTATTATATCATTGTTGTCGCATACTTTCTCCATGCATTTTCAAACTCGCCCGCCAGAGCGGCGCTTTGCAATATTGATAGGAAAAATGCGCCGCGGATTTCTACAAATTAGTGCCGGAGACCCAGCCTAAGCCAAATAACACAAGGTAAGAAAGAGTTCAGTCACATTTATAACTTGTTCGAAAGGGTCTAAGATGTTTTTTGTTGTATTAAATACACAGAGCTCATTATTTTCATGTTTTATTCTTGAACATTTTAATGATGCCAGAAATGGCAGCTGACAGCAGCGGTCAAAAGCGGTTATTTTCATCCATTTAGAAAACGTTTGGCACAAACATGCTGCAAATTCATACAGACACAAAGTATGGACCAAACTATATATTGGCACCATTAGCAACCTTTATATTGATTGAACCATGATTCAAAAACCTTCGCATACCTATCTTATGTGGCTGTATATATACAAGAAATATCAACGGTGGCTTGACTAGCAAATCACCAACTCGAAATTGAGCTAGGCCTACATTATAAGCCATTGCCGTTATCACAGAGCATATGTACAATTATGTGTGTGAACACATTTTGCAATATTTCTTTTTCTCATTCTGCGTTATTTGTTACATGGAATGTATCCACATATCGTGGACCAAAGAACTGCGTCATTATGCGCCCGTACATGTTTCAAATAATCGATTCTCACAGCGCCACGGTGCGAATGCAGCGGGCATTTTGTAGCCTGGTTCCTGGTTCCACATGCGCTCACTTTTGTCGGCAATACGAAGTTGGAGCTGGGGAACCAGCCTAAGCCTTTATAGGCTAGCCACCTAGCGAGTAAGCCTGCAGCGCGTTGCTCACATTCTCCGCGAGGCGGCTGAGGATCGTGAATGCGCTGAGTGTTATTCTATTTTTAGTCATCCACGTGTTGAAACCCAGCGCGTCGCGCTAGCGACATGTCAACAAACCGTGTTTCGCCTGACGTTACAAGAATGACAAGCAGAGCACGATGGGACTTACCTACTATATCAGTTCACTACATTCGATATCTAGTGGACAGATGTCAAACACACAGACCGAGGCAGCCGTATACTGTAGAGGAAACGGCCAGGGATCACATAGTACCAAATTGACACTTCGATGAAAACTAGATGAATCTACACTCTCTACACTATCTATATGGTTGGCACATTTTTAATCCAGCCTATGTAAAGGAATATGGTCAGAAACTAATGAAATGTAATCAAATGTGGATAACACACGCGATAAATATTATATCAACGTAACAACCCGGCTTATAAGCAGGCTCACCGCTCACAATTTCCTGTATCTTCGTGTCGAAAGATTTGAAACCACGCAATATGGGAAATTTATTGGCGTTGGTATGGCCATGGAAGAAGAAACCACGTGTGTTGATCTTCGGTCTCGACGGTGCAGGGAAAACCACTTTCCTGTATCGCCTGAAGCTTGGAGAGGTGATCACAACCATACCAACCATAGGTAAGTCAGGAACATTTCAGGGTATGTAGTGTGATCGGGATAGGATAGGATAGGATAGCATGGGATACGAGTCGCTTTAAAAAGGGCTAGTGACGACCGGGTCCCACCATGCCCCGCCCCCCCCCCCTCCCCCCCCCCCGCGTTCCCCGAAATAAATAAGTTGTGACAGTGTCATAATTGATAGTCTTTCTGACACTCCGCTAGACTGCATGTACTATCATCAATCCGTACTGTATTTATATCAGGAATTAAGACTCTTGGGATATCATCAATCCTTATCGTTATGAGACCATAACTGTCAGCAGAATCGATTACTGTAACTGTTCTTTTCTGTCGGTGATGACTGACTGTACAAATAAATTATTTATGAATGGGTAACGAGAGCTAGTTCGTCGTGTATCTCGGAAGGACCATTGGTATTGTATGTTAATGTGTTGCAGGCATGGGGCGATTACATTGTGAATGTAATCGATTACGATTACGATTACTTGGAAATTTCATGATTACGATTACGATTACAGGAAATATGTAAGTAATCGATTACGATTACGATTACATTGAAAGTAATCATGATTACTTTCTATGATGTTTTTGATAAACGAACCCAGAACTAGACATTTAAGTAGCTATTTCAACACCGTAAGCATTGGAGGAGCGCAGCCACACATATGAAGACTGGGCAACTTGGTTGGAAGAGCGGCGGATTTCTGATCATAGAGCTGTGCGTTCAATTCCCGACAATCAATTTTTTTGAGAGCATTTACTGATGGTTGCAGCCCACGACAGTCACTGTCTGGAGAACAATCCTCGATCGTAATCAGTTATTTTAAGACTAATCAAAACACTATTATAAAATATTATAGTATAGAATTATATTAGATATATTAAATAGTAAGTTTAATATAAAAAACACAATATATATTTTTGATACAAACCTGCTGCAATTATTCGTATCTTCCCTAGAAGGAGGTGTGGTGGGTAACCGAACTTATGGCCTCTATGTTAAATGGCAAGTAAAAAAATGAAGCCACAAAGCTATAGGACACGGGGACATCCGCACCATACGTAGCCGCGCCCCACTACTGAACCCAGTCGAGTTCGTTTTATAACAACACTTCTTCCAGCCCATCTATGCAGAGAACAATAACACAAGCATCCAACCCCATCCCATCACAGCCCCCACCCACCCTCTCCCAACAATACAGGTGGCACTGGACCATTCCTAGTTATCCAATGCAAACAAGATAATTATGAGATTAGAAGGTGGTCCACTTTCGGGTACCCAGCCGGATTAATTTGTTATATCTGGTTATGTCTCGGGGTGGGGCACAAAGGACCGGACGGGTAGGGGTGGTCTGGGACGGAAGTGGGGTACATCTCTTCAGAAGGACTCCAGTGGCCAGTTTCCATTTATGATACTGGCAACATGGAAAGCGTGACGCTCAGTTTGGGGACTAAGACAGCCTGATTGAACATAGTCAAGTAATCTTCAAAAGTAATCATGACTACGATTACTTTAGCAATGTAATCGATTACGATTACGATTACTTGCAAAATGTAATCGATTACAATCGATTACGATTACTGATTATGATTACCCCATGTCTAGTGTGTTGGGTGGCAAAATGAGCAAAATTCAAGTTGGATACACCCCCAAGCCGGTCATATACCACTACCCCACCGAGACGACAAATGAACCTACATTTAGGCGGGCCAGACGATAACTGACATAATTGATGTCCATCGATAAATATTCCTTATGGAACATATGTAAAAAAACGATCACTTGTGCAGAGCGACCACGTTTAGACAGCGGCCACTTTTAGAGAGCGACCAATGAGCACACTGCTACCTACTTGATGAAAGCGACCAATTGTGGAGTCTTGCACTTGCATGCTGCGATCCCGTGCGTGCGACGACCACTTGCACAGAGAAACTAAGTATATATACAGTAAACGCTTATATATAGCGACCACTCGCATACAGCGACCATTCGCATACAGCGAACATTGATATTCAGCCAAGACTCTTATACAGCGACCACTCGCATACAATGAATACTTGTATACAGCCATAATGCATATTGTGTATATATATCTATATATTACTCGCAGGCTTCAACGTGGAGACTTTGACCCATAAGAAATTCACTTGCCTAGTCTGGGACGTTGGGGGAGGGGGCAAAATCGTGAGTATAGCAAACGACTCAGTGACGTAAGCGTTTCAATATTATTTGAAACCAGTTATGTATGTGACAGTAATAACTGGTTGGGCGTTATTCAATCATTTATTTTCCAGTATTTAAGCATCATTTATTTAACGAGGCTCCCCTGAAAGGGATTTGGCAGG
This sequence comes from Arenicola marina, assembly GCA_964019135.1. Taxonomy (NCBI): domain Eukaryota; kingdom Metazoa; phylum Annelida; class Polychaeta; family Arenicolidae; genus Arenicola; species Arenicola marina. Next base: position 35,177,537 of record OZ025253.1, on the reverse strand, counting down.
ATCGCATCAACACACATAACAATAAATGAGTCAACATAAAATAAGATAAAATACATGGTTTGTCTCTACTGAGACCGTTGAAGATGATAGATCTAAGTAAATAAAATGAAAGATGCTAATTTGTTACATTGAGAAATATGATCGTACAACAAGATCGTACACTAATGATAAGAATACTATGACAATTGGCAGACATTAAAGCGACCAGAATCATGGATATAACGCTGGACCTGATAACACAAGAATAAGTTTTTTTTCGGATGACAAATCAATGGACCCATAGAGCAATATGGTTTCCAGATAATGCAGGTTTTGGGGAATCTTGATTAGTTCCGAAATCTTATCGAACCGGTTAGACCTAGAAACGTCATAAGCGGCACAATGAATTAAATAGTGCGCCGTGCTTTCTCCCTTCGCTCCACATTTTGACATCAATCCGAAGTGCATTGTAGTATACTCGGTGCTAGATGTCCAGCAAGCTATGCTGAATGGGCAAACGAGAGTCAAAGCATATCGCCAAATGGCCATAGCCATCTTGTGAGTACGGAACTTCCGCAACTTGAGTCGCCAAATGATACAAAAATAGGTCTATAGACAAACAGATAATTAAAAACTGACATTCCCTAATTCTGTCAGTGCGTATGATGAGTGTCTGTTTGGTGTAATTCTTCGACTGGGAACCAAATTGGACACACAGCCTGGACATTGCATGGGACAGCTATGATTGCATTACCTTATCCTTCCCCACTAGACCATTCACAGATGACATGTCACGTTATAACCCAGCTCGTGCCAGCAATGCTTGCTTCGATAAAGGTAACTTAACATAGAAAAACCAGGTGTAAGGCGCGCATTATCCTGCTTCAAAGGCGGCGGAAAAGCTAAAATCCGCCAGTCTCCAATTGTTGCCCATAATACAGCCATGGAACAAGAGCTAGAGCGGATCCATGCCCTGTGTAAGGCATTCAGTAACCGCCCTGGGCCAGTGTATATGAGCAATACCTTGCGCTACTCACCACGCACCACATATTTGGCGTCTTATATTTGTCTTAAAATTTGAGGTTGCATGATACACTGTAGCCGTAAACGTACACTATATAAAATAGGACAAAAGCTGAATCCGAAGTTTTTGTACGCTTGTACGTGATTATGAAAATGCGATATAGACACACGGGAACACAACTCCCCTCTCCCTGAAAAAACATATACATACCACGAAACATTATAATGGCGACAGTGCATGCATATTCAGATGTGATGTCAGGCACTGAATGCAAACTGTTAAGAATGAAAATATGCCTGTTTTAGCAACAACACATTTTTGACCCAAGTAATTGTTCTAATTTATACTATTAAATACTGACTTCATCTCGTATCGACGCTCCCCGTAGCAGACACTCTACAGACATTATTATCCGGGCGCTTCCGGTCTGTTCTGGATGGTGGACGCCAGCGACCAAGAAAGGCTTCTGGAGGCCAAGGAGGCATTGTGGGACATCCTGACGGAAGGGGAGCAGGATTTGGAGGAGTTACCACTCCTGATCCTGGCTAACAAACAGGATCTGGCGTCAGCAGTCAGCGTGGAGCGAATAGCTGAAGCCCTGGAGCTCCACAAGTTGAAGCGGCGGAAATGGCGTGAGTATGATGTGTCACGTGACGCCCACGCGACCTGAGGTTATTGATACAGTAATTGTCCAATGGGTATTGCGACAAATGTTTTAGATATTAATTGACTATATGTTTATTGCATAATATTGTTGGTGTAATTTCCTTCATACTCAAAGGCCAATGGCATCTATACACGAATTGTGGGGGATAAGAAAGCCACCTTCAAGGATCGAGGTTTTAGCTTTGAGCCGCCAGTAGGCATGTTAAGTTAAATAAGACAATATCATCTGCTGACTTGATCGTGTCTTCGTCCAATCGGTCGGACAGTCCTATGTCAATGGGGCGCGCGAATCAATGGCCGTTAAGTCTAAAGCATGGCACAACAGACAATACATAATATGTCGAATTAATCCAGGGAGGATCTGTAGTTGATAGATCTGTACACATTGACGGTTCGCAGGGTCTAATAATTAATAAATTCTAGATCACCTTTAACACGATCTAAATACTAACTTCAAGGGGCTTTTTCGCAGACGTGTTCCCCATTGTGGCTAACTCTGGGGTCGGAATGATGGAAGCGATGGATTGGTTTGTTGATGCGATGACGGGGACCCAGGCACCAGACAACACATATTCCTCAAGTGGCCGTGCTGTGGAAACCAGATACTGATCACAAACCAACAGGAAGTTTATATAAGTCACACTGACTTTCACTTGTTTAGACTATGCATGGATTAGTCTTGTTCTTTGTGTTTTTTTCTGCGATTACATGTGTTTAAGTAAACAATAATACTAAAACAATTGCTCAAAGAATTATTCAATTGCTTCAATTGCATAAAAACTGAATGAAGGCTACTTGCAGTAAAAGGTACCGAAATAGACACACTGACGTGACTATAGCAACCATGAACATCCCGAACCACGTCATGAGGAAGACACATTCGCCAATCTCGCTGGTAACAAGTTGACATCGGCCGGTGTGCCGATGGACTTGCCCAGGCTGAGGAATCTTGACCTCACTTACGACACTTTGATTGCAATAGAGGCTCGCTGCTAATAGACCGTTCCAGACACCCCAGGCGACATCTATCGTCTAAAATATACACTGCGTGTTACGGGTTAGAAAGCAGATTATCGCATGCGTTTAACATGCATGCATATTGAGTCAGTTCAGGTAGCCGACTTCAACGTTTCTTTTGTCAGAGGCAGGTTTGTTCTATGGCATTGTTATTCACAAAACAAACAAAAAGATGTCTCCATAAACTTTTCTGTAAGTATTATATTGTATAATGGAATCACAGCTATATTTCACTAGATTAATAACAGTTTAACAGTCCTATCTGTTCGCCTCCCCGTTCGACATTCCAGGTTGCTACGCAACAAGGCCACTTCAGTGTACTCGGATTCGTATTAAAAAAAGACAGTGTATACCGGTCCATATAATCGCTTGATAACAAGTTATAATCGGTACACATCTGGAATCAAATTATGTATTCTGTACAACATATATCCCTGAATCAGATTTGTAACATATTTAGACAAAATAAACGCCAGAACGGTCATTATTTTCGTACTGAAGAATAGCAGCAAACTGAGAATATGGCCGCTTTCCTACCACGCGCAGCGTTGTGACAGTCATTACATTCGCCGGTTGGCATTTATATCAGCTGTTTTCTCTGCTGTTATGCCTCCATCTCGTTCTTAAAATGGTATTATTTGATAGTCAAGGTATTTATCTGTACAAGGTGGGTTTTTGTTTTGCTGCTGAAAATTACACAGCTATAACTTAGTACTCGCCTTTTGCGTGTTATGCTGCCAGAATTTCCCCTGGAACGGTCTATTGTGTGCTGTTTCCACGGTCCTCCCTTGTCAGCCACGGTAAATCAATCTTGAACCCATACGCCGCAAAAGTCCTATCGACGAGATAACTCACCATGTAAAACTGACCAATGGCATTCAGCGTCTGAAGCAGCAGGACAAACATCTTGGTGAGGAACAATCGGTTGCCATGCAAAAAGTGCCGGACACATGAGGTGAGTCGATTTGTTCTATAGCGGAACCAGGGAAAGTATTCTACCAAGGTCTGTGCAATTGGCACGAAACGGGATTTCAATCTAATAAATTTGGGTATAGGAGTGAGTGAGCGCGAGATGCTTATGTCAAATGCCCTTTACTACATATTTCCGCATCGTATACCATATTTCATTATTTCAATACGTAATAAGAGCTGTGACCACCTGCGTGCCTTGAAAGAAGCTCTCTTCTGGGCAGTCTATGTCCACTGTCCATGAACATGGTGCCGACCAGAAAGAACCCCTCCGTTCATCTGACCATTAGGACTGACCCAAGATATAATTTTGGTGAAATGTTTTCCATTGCATTTTAATTCATAACACGTTTTAATTAATTCCTGAGTCTGTAACGACGCAGATTTGAATCAATTGTACAACGAACTTCTTACCGTGATTATTCAAAACATCATAATGATATTGGAGATTGATATAATCAAATCGGAGTGTTGAACATCATTCCCACGCCTTTTGGTACGTAATATCGATCTATGCCAGTACTCTGGCAGGACAATAATATCAAAAACCTGGCAGTCTAGTCGAACCAAACCTTGATGTGGTAAACAATGATTACCGGACTCCCATTGCATACGAGTTCAAAGTAGCTTAAGGGGACCGATGGTCGTATCGTGTCAAAGCAAGCATTGCGTTATCCTCTTTTGCTATTATTATTGTAGCAACAACTGTGATCATTATGCCGAAGGTAATATAGGTTGTTTTCGCATTATTGGACTAAAACGGAACGGGGTTGGACAGTGATGTGGGTGGGAGTGGGAATTGTGGGGGGTTTGAAAAGAGTGATGTGGGGTGGGTGTGTGGGTGTTATGGTCAGCGGTGTTTGACAGATTGAGGTGCGGGCGATGGGGTATGGTGAGCGGGGTTGAAAAAGGGTGATAAACCCATAGAGTGAAGTTGGTGAGAGTGGTTATAGGGCGCTTGAATGAGGCCGCTATGACTGCCTCTACCCCGCCTGTTCTGATCGGGGACAGACAGAGAGCGACATAACACAAGGGGCTTAAACGAGGCATTGATGACTGCCTCTCTCGCCTGTTCTGAGCGGGGACAGAGAGAGAGGGACATAACCCAAGGGCTTGAACGAGGCCGTCATGACTGCCTCTCTTCTGTTTTGAGCGGGGACAGAGAGAGAGGGACATAACGCAAGGGACTCGAACGAGGCCGTCATGACTGCTTCTCTCGTCTGTTCTGACGGGAGAACGGGACACCACATCACACCGCACCGACCAGGGGCGGACACCACACTAATCGTTGTGTATGATATTAGGCGATATTTGCAGTGAATGCTTTATTGAAATAACATGTTTCATTCCAAGCGACACTCTACGTGAATTAACTTAATTATAGCTCTAGTTATGGCACATCATGCCAGCATAAAACGACCTGTGCGCGCGCTTGCAACCGATGGTCGTCATATTTCGTGATACATATGTTCATACCGGCTGAGGACATTATTTACAGAAATCTGATATATATTTCTTAAACAAGGTTAAATTTAAAGATCCCCTAATTTGCATGTGTCACTGAACGACAAATGCTGAAGTACGTCACACACTATTTATTCCAATAATATACTTCCTCATATATAAGTTTTTCTGATAATACAGCTTGGACAAGTGTATTCTACATATAAATGTGCCATAGATTAATCGGTTAAATTAAAACATTGGGGGGCGGGAAAAAAACTACAGCCTAGAAATTTTCTTTCTTTTATGTCACAAGAACACCACGCCCTGCCACATAGTTATGCTATGTGACATGATGTTCTATACAACAATGATTATGCATCACAAAGAAACTAAACACATGCATTACACTATATACTTCTATCTATGGCATATAGTGATTAATATATGTTTTAATTATACTAATTACTCATCTATAGTACTTAGGGTAAACCGCAGTAGCCAATACCTGATACCAGTCGATCACGCTCTCAGCAACAAGAGACTGATAGATGAAAACAAAACCTCGCGCGGGAGTAGTAGCGGGGGATTGGGGGAGTGGGCGGGGGGTGGCGGGGGGGGGGGTCAGGCGATATATGTGACGACGTGGTATCAACCGTATGTTACTCTCTGGTATTCACAAACAAGTTTTCCAACAAAAGTAAGGCTTGATGGGAATGTTTCAAGCGGGGCCCTTATGCAAAATGCACGTTGGAGATATAACGTGCGAGGGTCTTATTCACGGGGAGAATCAAGCAAAGTGCATTTTAGTTAGCATAGTAATAATATTTGCGTAATTTTCGCCTCAATACACGACACACACGGAACAAATAAGGCAGAAATGCTGGCGACCCAGGATTGATCGTAGCCCTCCGCTTGGCCACTTTTTAACATGAAATTAGTCAAATATATGAGACGCCGTAAATATATGACCACAACCGTTAAGATCGTGGATTGCCATGTGTGTCGGTGTGTCGGACACACATTTATGTATCGATCGATTGTCCATCAGTACACAACAGCGCAATAGCACCAACTGGCTGACATATCTCGTTTCGAAGAGAACCGAAGCAGTATGACATCAGACGTGTCTGGAACACATAGGATTAAATTTAATATTGTAGCCACACCTGATATCATGATATATCTGTCTTTCAGCTATGTCGTCAGGAGACACAACTGCATGGTCGCCAGTAATTTATCGTTTTAAATTTGTCGAACGAGGTAAGGCCTATCATGCGAAGGACTTTTCCTCTCTGCCACCCAAATAAAATCAAATATATAATCACGGCTTGTTGAAAAGTGTTAGTAATAAAATGTGGGTGCCCCTTAGCTCTTCCGGCCTTCCATCCGTGCCCTGATGTGTCCACTGTGCCAAAAGGCGCGTGAGTGTCTCTGTCCCCGCCTCCAGCCAAAATAGACGAGGGAGAGGCACTTATGTCGGTGCTCTTGGGTGCGCCTTGAGTGGATCGGTGGATCGGTCGTTCTCGCCCCGCTGTGGCCACGGCTGTGTGGACGCAGGATAAAGATCCCATGCCCTTCTTCGCAAAGAGTAGGGGGTTACCCCTGGGGACATGGCTGCACTGTCCCTTCCTTCTCCCATTGACGCGATATGACCAAAGTGGTTAAAGCGTCCTGACTTTACAACCAACCTACCCATCAGCAGAAGAGTGAGCGCCAATCATAGCGGCCTCGTTCAAGCCGCTTGTGTCCCTCTGTCCCCATCTCCCGTCAGAATAAATGACAAAGATAAGCAGTCTATAGCGGCCTCGTTCTAGACCTTTCGTCTGCTGAAGAACTAAGTCAGTCCCAAAGCCAACGACAAGCCAAGCTCCCCCCCCCCCCCCCCGCCCCCTTACCCGAACTTCCTAACTCCACTCCAGCTGTTCGCGATAGGTCACGCACATAAACCAATACTAAAATCACACTAAACTTAAATCTCATCTTACAGAACAACGACCCGGGCAGGGTACTTAATGCATTGCTATGGTTTTTTTTTGTATTGGGGGGCGGGGGGGGGGGGCATTTTCAACGCCCAAACCCGCTCGGTTGGGGCGTTTTACCACCAAAAAAATCCGCTCGCGGGTATTTTTTGCGGCAACCAGCGCTTTGAACGCACATTTTCAGAGCCCGTCCCGGTTGCAAGTTTTAAAACATCCGCTCTCTCAGGCATCAAGGCACCCGTGGACCCCCCCCCCCCCCCGCCCCGCCCCCCGCCGTAACCCGATTTGTATAATGGTGCCCCTCTCTCTCCGCCTCACCCATGGTAGACCCCCCCCCCCCGCTGGGAAAGTACAACCAGTCTACCTCTCGTCACACGGCCCCCGTCCACCTCCCCGGTTTAGTTCTATATGTTTCATGATGGGACCCAGACGCATGTCTGGCTCAGCGAGATCCTGTCTTACTAGGCCTACGGTTTTTTGTCCAGTTGTAGCCCCCGCGGGAGCCCACTGACTCCTGAAAACGACCGTCCCTCCGCCTCACCTCCTACTCCTGTGCGCCTTCCATTCACCGCCACCCGAAACGCTTAAACATCACTCCGCGTCACGTAAGTACCCGGATGTCAAAGGACACGTGGCGGATGTGGGTGTAGCAGTGGAAATGATGGGCGCACGAGTGTTACAGACGACTGGAAATTGCCCACGCCATCTAGCAAGTGACAATATTCGCATGAAAACGAGGCCTGAGTAGTTTGAACCAGAAGGGCCGTCCTCCTTGTCAAATGCAATTCATTGTTGTTGGATTGGCACCCCATACTCTAAATGCCTTCATGCATCAGGGGCGGATCAGGGGGGGGGGGTCGACCCGGCTCCGCCCCCCCCCCCCCGCTTTTTTGGGCCGAAATTTATACCCTTTAACATATGAAAACCGAATTCCCAGTTCACCATTACTGGATTCGACCCTGAGCCGGGTTACGCCTCTTCTTGGTAGTATGAATTAACATAATAAATACACACTCCGCTTACCATTCCAGAAACCGCTGGCGAAACAGTTTACACCGAGTCAGCCGTTCAGAGAATAGTTACGCTGAGCTTGGGGAGAACTGTTTTGATAAACAGACGCCCTCTGTGCAGCCCTGGATCAGCCAGCAGACTACGGTGTGTACCAGTGAACGGATCGCGAGTCTAAAGTAAGCATAGCCGTGAACCGACCATGAGTGCAACATTCATGTAGCCGTGAACGGACCACGAATCTAACGTTAGTATTGCCGTTAACGGACCATGAGTCTAACGTAAGTATTGCCGTTAACGGACAATGAGTCTAACGTAAGTATTGCCGTTAACGGATCATGAGTCTAACGTAAGTATTGCCGTTAACGGACCATGAGTCTAACGTAAGTATTGCCGTTAAGGGACCATGACTCTAGCGTAAGTATTGCCATTAACGGACAATGAGTCTAACGTAAGTTTTGCTGTTAACGGACCATGACTCTAACGTAAGTATTGCCGTTAACGGACCATGAGTCTAGCGTAAGTATTGCCGTTAACGCACCATGAGTCTAACGTAAGTATTGCTGTTAACGGACCACGAATCTAACGTAAGTATTGCCGTTAACGGACCACGAATCTAACGTAAGTATTGCCGTTAACGGACCACGAATCTAACGTAAGTATTGCCGTTAACGGACCACGAATCTAACGTAAGTATTGTCGTTAAGGGGCCATGAGTCTAACGTAAGTATTGCCGTTAATGGACCATGAGTCTAACGTAAGTATTGCCGTTTACGGACCATTAGTTTAACTTAAGATTTGCCGTTAACGGACCACGAATCTAACGTAAGTATGGCCGTTAAGGGACCATGAATCTAGCCTAAGTATTGCCGTTAACGGACCATGAGTTTAACGTAAGTATTGCCGTCAAGGGACCATGAGACTAACGTAAGTATTGCCGTTAACGGACCACGAATCTAACGTAAGTATTGTCGTTAAGGGACCATGAGTCTAACGTAAGTATTGCCGTTAACGGGCCACGAATCTAACGTAAGTATTGCTGTTAAGGGACCATGAGTCTAACGTAAGTCTTGCCGTTAACGGACCATGAGTCTAACGTAAGTATTGCCGTTAACGGACCTTGAGTCTAACGTAAGTATTGCCGTTAATGGACCATGAGTCTAACGTAAGTATTGCCGTTAACGGACCATGAGTTTAACGTAAGTATTGCCGTTAACGGACCACGAATCTAACGTAAGTATTGTCGTTAAGGGGCCATGAGTCTAACGTAAGTATTGCCGTTAATGGACCATGAGTCTAACGTAAGTATTGCCGTTTACGGACCATTAGTTTAACTTAAGATTTGCCGTTAACGGACCACGAATCTAACGTAAGTATGGCCGTTAACGGACCATGAATCTAGCCTAAGTATTGCCGTTAACGGACCATGAATCTAGCCTAAGTATTGCCGTTAAGGGACGATGAGACTAACGTAAGTATTGCCGTTAACGGACCACGAATCTAACTTAAGTATTGTCGTTAAGGGACCATGAGTCTAACGTAAGTATTGCCGTTAACGGGCCACGAATCTAATGTAAGTATTGCTGTTAAGGGACCATGAGTCTAACGTAAGTCTTGCCGTTAACGGACCATGAGTCTAACGTAAGTATTGCCGTTAACGGACCATGAGTTTAACGTAAGTATTGCCGTTAACGGACCATGAGTCTAACGTCTTGCACTAAGAAGACCAATCTTTCACGAATAATTTTGCTATTTTGAAGGTCCGGATCAGATCCAGCTCGAATCAAGATGTATGTTTGCCGAGCCATGTTTGACGGTCTGGCGTCCACCGTGAGTTGTGTGTACGCCCCGGGAATCCTGGTCCTCCTGGCTCTGGGACACGTCCTGGTGTCCTGGATCTACTTCAAAGGGGAAAGTCTACGGTGTTGGATGCCCTCCCACTTCACTGCCGACCAATCCCGCTATATGCAATCCGTGAGTCTGTCACTTTTTTGAGTTACATCAATCAATTAACTATTAGTGTGACAAGAGTATTACATACGTGTCACACATAATCAAATGAACGCTTTCTTTGTTTCATACAACTGTCGTTTGCCGACTTTTATATTACGAGGCCCTCTACTAGGGCCCATGAGGGGGGGTAGCCATGTCGCGTGTCGATTTTAAGAAAAGGTCCATGTCGCGTGTCGATTTTAAGAAAAGGTTCATGTCGCGTGTAGATTTTAAGAAAAGTTCCATGTCGCGTATCGCTAAGTCTTATGTCGCATGTCGATTCTAAGACAGCCCCAATGTCGCGTTGTCGATTTTAAAAGTCGCCCGTGTCGCCGTGTCGAAAAAGCCCCTCTGGGGCCCTTCTACTGGGCCTCTAAATTTACAGTTTACCGTGCGTAGTGAGCACGTGTCTGTAATTCTTACGTAAGGGGTTTTCAAGTTATTTGGACCATGGGTGGGTCAACCAAAGTGGTTACCGGAGTGTGCGCCTTTAATCGTTTATCTATCCTATATCTGTCATGATGTGGAGTGATCAGGTATTAGCTTGTTTTGCATTTATTTATGAAGCATTAACTCAATATAGCAGAGTTTTTCTCGTGATGCATGCTATTTGTTACATACCTCGTGTAATCAGTTTCTGTATCCTGTTAGCTATATCCGCGATCGCCGTCTCTCCGCTATCACATTTTCCATCCCCGATCCTTTTGCATAAAAGCGCCACCGCCCACCCCCTCAACACCGACACCATCCCATACCTACCCCTTCCATGGCCACCGACAGCTTCGTATTGTTATGCGTGGCTTAATTACCCCGACCCTTGGGAGCACTTGTGCACCATCAGACCTTCCGCTCTACCACACATTCGGGAGTAGAGTACTTTGGTCCCATATGGATCTAGCTACTGTACCTCCCGGGATTAGTCTGGCTCTAGCTCGCACTGCCCGAAGAACCTGCCCCTGGTGTCACACCCGGTTAGCGTTCCAGTTGGAGACGTTCGCTCCACCCCGCGGATGTGGCGGGAGTCGCATTGTTCTCACGACAACAAAATGGCCACTCAATCCCGCTCAAACCCAGTCCGAACCGCTCACTGGGCGACATCTGCCGCTGGCCCTCTCTTCCTCTGCGTGGATACGATAAGATAAGATTAGATAATATAATATTTTATTATATACGTCGGTACAAAGGGTTAATATGGTAACATTAGCACTTTCGCGTAACGGGTGTAAGGGCGATGTGGGACACACCCAGGAGGGGGGGGGGCACTACATATAGTTATGCATATACATATGTGCTGCCCACATGACCCCTTTTTTCGCCTTTTTCCTCACAATCCTTGGAGCAGAATTTCACAATGTCTCTCGATGTGCCCTTCTGTGACTGAAGTTTTATCTTGGCTATATATCTCAGTTGATATCGAAAGTGTTCAATTCATTACCCTCCATATACATTGCCATGACTGTCAGTGTCTATTTTGGATGCCTTAAACAAAACAATATCTTTCAATTACCACAAATCTTGCATTCTTCTCTCGTTCTCCATGTGCCCTTTATAGCCTGGGCGGCACACCGTCACCACGGTACTACTGTAGTGTCCCCCCCCCCTCCCTCCCCACGCGGGGGGGACACATAAGGCCAGGAGGACACATACGCCCCCCACATACGCTAACAAAACAGTACACTTTAAAGTAGGATGACACCAACCGCTTCCATCGATAATGGGATCACATTGGTAACTCCAGGCCTACCAGCACGGAGGACCAGGATCCAGCGCAGTCATGACTTCACCATACTCTCCCAACACACATGGGGACCCCCAAGGCCACGCCTGGATCTCACCAACCCCAGTGGCGGATCCAGCGGTGGGGCTACTGCGGCTGTAGCCCCCCCCCCCACCCCACCCCCTGGTCAAGCCGCAGAAGCCGCCGCCCCCCCCCCCCCGACAAGTTTAGCCCCCGAGAACAAAGCAGCCTATCGCTGTCCACGAGCAGCAACCTAATGCTGGAGAAGGACCAGTGCCCCGCCCCCTTCCCTCCCATCCGCTTCCGCCGCCTATGCACTGTAATCTCGAAATTGAAGCCCCCCAGGGGCGGATCTATGGGGGGGGGGTTACGGGGGTTGCCCCCCCTCCCCCTTGAACTCTCCACCTGAATATATACTGTTAAAGTCGGCTTCTCCGAGCACCCCCGCCTCGGCTCGCAAGTTTTCAGAGAGCGACCACCCCCCCCCCCCGGCAAATTCCTAGATCTGCCCCTGCCCCCCCCCCCACCCGCTAAAGTCTGGATTCGCCCCGGTAGTATGCCCTGTAATCGCGAAATTCAAGCCTACTCACCCTCTAAAGTCTCAATCCGCCCGTGACCCCTGCCCTCGTTTCCGCGTTGCTCCTCCACTATCGTTTCTGAGTTATATAAGTCTCCGACAATGTGATTGATATACAGCATGGGCGGATCCAGGATGGGGGGGGGGGGGAGTCCAGGGGGTCCTGGGGGTCCAGGGTTCCCGATCCCGGAAGAATGCCGTGTTTCAATGCGAAATTTAGGCCATTCTGAGGCGTGAGGCTTCCCCCCCCCCCCACCCCCCACCCCGTTAGTGAAACAATTGATGAACTCAACATTTTGTTCATAGCCCCGCTCCTTATTAGGTCTTTATTAGCTGTAATGTCGAAGACCAGACATTAGTGCCGACGTGTTGCCGGCGCAATCCCAACACATAATCTGCCTAATTAAATAGATAATAATGCAATAATCCTCAAGTTATCAATACATTACGATATGAAACATACCATATCTATGGACATTAAATAAGTACCATACATATACTGCTAGTGAGAATAACAAATACACAGGTTTATAATAGTTACCTGTAATGTCGAAGACCAGACATTAGTGCCGACGTGTTGCCGGCGCAATCCCAACACATAATCTGCGCGGGATTGCTGGTCTCGCAAACAGACTAGCGGAAATTGACCAATGAAATGCGAGATGAAACAATGGACCAATGAATGGAGAGGAATGATAAACAATATTGAGTGCCCCCTAGCGAATGTATGGGTGGTAGCAATGAAAATGAAGAATGTGAATATGACTAAAATACGGAATAAGAATGTGTTTGTAATTGGAGAATGACGAGTGAAAACTGCTACATTGCCCCCTGGGTTAAAATCATGTCGTCCCTTGACATGTTACAAGCAAACAAAACAGAGCATTTATGTGGATATATATACACTTGTCTCGTCGGAAGTTACGATACATACACACGTTAACTTCCAAAACATTAAACATACACAAGTTAACATATTCAATTAATTCATACCACTTCCGGCATTCACACAGCATCTGTAAATGCAATAAATCACACATTTCTGGCATCAGTAATGCCTGCAATACGATATTCGATACATGCAAAGTAAATACATACTGTAAAACATCAAACAAATATTTCCACAACGTGTGTGAACACATCCGAAGTATTCGGAGCAACACTGGCCGCGTGGGAGACAAAATTCCCTGAAGTAAACCAGGCAGGAGGACGGCGTTCGCGTCCTGACCGACGTGGCAACGTTTCGTCCTGCACCCTATCAGGCGGCACTGGTTCCTGGGAGTCTCCAGCAGCAGAAAATGTCGGTGTACGACATTCGCGCACAGACTGACGAGGCATCACTTCGCCGCGCGCAATATCCGGTGGCACAGGTTCCTCGACGTCATGATGACGTTCTACCGCCGGTTCGGGAGGCTGGTCACTATGGAAGGAACCAGAAGCCTCCAAACTGGGGTTCTCATCGGGTATGGCGCCCGTGTGGTTGAGACGTGCATTATTTCGAGACACGTTAGGATGAGACACATATTGAAGACAAACATCACTATCATCCCCGGAGGAGTGTGTGTCGGCCGTAATTGCATCTTTCTGACGCGGCCGCAACCTACGACGCGGGATAACAGGGTCGAGCGCGTCAGATGGTGGCCCAAAGTCCAGCAACCCAACCGGAAGTAGGAGATTCCTATGCACTACCCTGGCTTTTCCTGTCCTATCTTCCTTCATCACTTTGTACACCGGAATGGTGTCATTGGGCTGGCTGATAACTTTGTAGACCTCATCAGACCAGCGATTCGCCAGTTTATGAGGGCCTTCAAAACCAGTCTGCTTGACAAGCACTCTGTCTCCTGTTGTTACTGATGCGTTTGTCAGTACGTGACTATCGTCATACCCATGTTTTTGTCGACTTTGTCGCGCCTCAATTTGAGTCGCCGCAACTCGGTATGCGTAGTTCAGTCTGTCTTTCAGTCGCTTGACATATGTAAGGTAAGTTTCCGTACGTTCATTTACGTCCTCCGTGACACCGAGCGTCATGGCAACGGCAAGACGGGGTTGTCTCCCGAACATAAGAAAGAATGGGGAGAACCCTGTAGTGTCATTCTTCGTACAATTGTATGAATGTGCAAGTGGCGCGACATAGTCCTTCCAGTTGGCTTTCTCATCGCTTGATAAGGTACCCAACATGCCAAGCAATGTTGAATTAAACCTCTCGACTTGCCCATTCCCCATAGGGTGATAGGGAGTCGTTCTTGATTTGTGGATTTTACAAAGTTGGCACAATTCTGCGATAATGCGAGATTCAAAGTTGCGCCCCTGATCACTGTGGAGCCGTTCAGGAAAGCCGAAATTAGTGATAAACGTCTTGAAGAGAGCGTTTGCGGTAGTTTGAGCGGTCTGGTTTTTAGTAGGAATCGCGGTAGCGTAGCGAGTGAAATGATCGGTAATAACGAGAATGTCCTTAACCTTCCCTCTAGATTCTTCCAGGGACAGATAATCCATACAGACCAACTCTAGTGGGCGTGTTGTTTTTACATTGACCAACGGAACAGTCTGGATCTTCGATTTCCGTTTGATACAAGTCGTGCAGGTTTTTACATAATTGTCAGCATCGCGGGTCATGCCAGGCCAGTAAAATCTAGCCTGAAGCAGGTCGACAGTCCTGTCTCGGCCTAAATGGCCGACCTCGTCGTGCACACCTCTGAAAGCTAACTGGTGGAATCGTCTTGGCAGTATTAGTTGGAGAACTTCCTCTTCGTTAACTAAGCGTCGCTTAAACAATATACCGTGGCGAAAGACCAACGATTTCACGTAGCGTAATAGCGTCTTAACCGCGGGATCGTCCGACTCAACAGATTCTCCTGTAAGATAATGAATGACATCCGAAATAACTGGATCTTCGGCCTGCCATTTGACCCATTCTTCTGCCGCTATGGATGGCAGAGCGGTTTCTCCCAACTGATCTATCACTGTGGGATTCGTGAGCATAGTCTCCACGCCTGGAACGTGCTGGGTGTGACATATTGCGGTTGTTACGTCTGAGTTAAGGGTACATGGTATTCTGGACAATGCATCGGCATCAACATTAGTCTTTCCAGAACGATACTTCACGTCAAAGTCAAAGTTGGTGAGTTCCGCGAGCCAGCGATGACCTGTGGCATCAAGCCGGGCAGTGGTCAAGACATATGTCAGTGGGTTGTTGTCTGTAAACGCAGTAAAATGGCTGCCGTGAAGATAATCCCTAAATTTATCACATACAGACCATTTCAACGCAAGAAACTCCAGTTTGTGGGCTGGATAATTACGCTCAGAGGGTGAGAGACCCCTACTGGCGTAAGCAATGACTCTGTCGACGCCATTTTGTTCCTGATACAAAATGGCTCCCAACCCTTGAAGGCTGGCATCAGTATGCAATTTGAATGGTAGTTTAAAATTAGCAAAAGCTAAAATGGGTGTACTAGTGACACGGTCAATTAAATCACGGAACGCATCATCTTGGGCGGTTTTCCAGTCAAAGCGAACTAAACGGCAAGCCTTCTTCACCGCAGTTTTCGCATCAGTCTGTCCCTTCAATAAGTCATATAATGGCCGTGAGATTTTGGCATAGTCCTTTACAAATCGACGGTAAAACCCGGTGAAGCCAAGGAACTTTCGGAGCTCCTGGACGTTCTGAGGTTTGGGCCAGTCTTTTACTGCGGAAGCTTTGTCACTGTCAGTTTGTACGCCTTCTGCGGATATCACGTGACCTAGGTATTTCACCTTTGGTTGAAGAAACGTGCATTTTGAGGGCTTCAGTTTGAGACCATATTGTCTGAGTCGTTCGAAAACTCTCTCAAGACGCTCAAGATGTTCCTCTATGGTGGAGGAGAAGACGATAATGTCGTCTAGATACAAAAGACATTCCTTCAAGTGAATATCCCCCATACACCTCTCCATTAGCCGCTGAAAAGTGGCCGGAGCGTTCGTTAGCCCATATGGGACCCTATTAAACTCCCAGAAGCCAAGAGGTCCTGCCGTAAAGGCGGTCTTCTCTTTGTCACTCTCCTTAACATGTACTTGCCAATAACCAGACTTGAGGTCGAGACATGTAAAATAGCGAGCACCAGAGAGGGCGTCGAGTGTGTCATCAATACGTGGTAGTGAGTGAGCGTCTTTGATAGTCCGAGCGTTCAGTTTGCGGTAATCTATACAAAATCTCAGACTCTCATCCTTCTTTCGAACTAAAACGACAGGTGAAGCAAATGGACTACTGCTGGGTCGAATAACGCCGCAGTCAAGCATGTCCTGAAGGTGTTGTTTCACCTCCTCATACATGGGCGGGGGTATCCTGCGATACTTCTCCTTAAAGGGAGTTTCGTCAGTCAGTCTGATTGGATGTTCTACCGTAGACACACCACCTAAGTCAGTGTCAGTCAGGGCAAATATGTCCTTACTTTTCGTAAGTAGGTCCGATAGTTTCTGTCTATGTTCCTGATCTATCGTGTCCAAGTCAAATCTGGACAGGAAAGAGGCGGGCTCGGGCGCATCCTGATTCATATCAGTTGTCGTCGTCTGCATCTGTGCTGACACGGACTTACACTGCTGACTTACCATGCCAACAGGCGATAATTGACACAATTGAGATTTAGCAGGAATCGTAATGTCGTGCCCCGTCAGGTTATGCACTCGGATGGAAACACGTGTAGACGCTTTCGAGTAAGACTCAACGTGTTGAATAGATGGAACCAAGACGACACCATTGGGAAGAGACTGGTAATCCCCTTGTTCACTTAACGTGAGAACCTTTCCGATTCCTCCAGCGCGAACAATGCCATGGATAGTCACTTGGCAATTACCCGGGACAAGTACTTGCCTACAGCACTTAACTTCCCCAACAGTGGACTCAGGAGTATCCAGGCATTTTCGATTCTGCAATGCACGAGCCGCCACTTTCCATGAACGACTGGTTGAATCTTCAATGTCTGCTAAATGAAGGTCCGATTCAGATACACATTGCAAGACGTTTGTTCCGATAATGACCGGTACAGAACGATTGTACATGGTGTCTCCGACAACCAGTACAGGCGTGGGAATAGTCACCGATTGGTCAATCACCGTAAATTGCAAATCCAATTCTACCACACCTTGAAAGCCAAGCTGATGACCACCAGCACTTTCCACATTTAACAAGGACGAAATAGATTCAATTTCTATGTCAGGAAAGTGGTCTTTAAGAAACCCTGTGGCCACAGTGGTTATCTGTGATCCTGTGTCAATCAACCCAGTGCACTCCTTGCCAGCCACTCTCATTGGGACCTCGTTAGCCACACCAACTAGGTTAGCTTTGGATTTGAACTTCAAAACCGTGGGGCTGCTTCCTGAACACCCTCGACCTCGCCCCTGTGGGAGGGTGCATTCTCGTTTAAATGCCTGCCATCTACGTGAAACCGGGCCCTACATTTATCCTCTGGGTGACCAAAACGAGCACATCGTTTACACCGTATTGAAGGAGGTTTTCTTCTCGGGCTGGAGCATTTGGGAGTTGCAGAACACTGTTTTCCCACTTCCAAAGACTGTAGTCTTTGACCCATGTCATCAACCTTTTGCATAAGCAATTCCATTTTGCGCAAAAGTTCATCATTTGACACGCTCTGCTGGTTAACACGCGCTTTAGACTGTGTAGACGTTTGGAATTCATGCTCTACTTGTCTAACTTGTTTAAACAGATTGTCATACTTGTGTTTCCCATCAAAATAATGTCTAGTGGCTTCTTTAACATGCTGGTCTTTTAACCCCATCCAGAATTTAGTTCTCAACATGGGTTCACTTCCATCATCTGACAAGTCTCCCTGGTCTCTGATTTGAGCAAGTAACTCTTCGAGTCTACATCCCCAGGCGGAGACACTCTCACCTGGCCGCTGTTTTGAAGCATAGAATTCTTCAAATAATTGTTCTGTTGTTAGAACAACGCCAAATACAGAGTCAAACTTGGCAAAGATAGCTTTGGTTGTAACTGACTCGCCCAAGTACCGGAGTATTTTGGCTGCAGTGCCCCGCAACGATCGACGTATGGCCTGCAATACCATGGTTTGGGGATGATTCTCAACAAGGAGACAACGAACCTCATATTTCCATTCGAAGTACGACAACTCCCCCTTCCCTCCATCCCCAGAGAATATTGGTAAACGAATATCCCTGACGGCGGGTAAGACCGGAGTCGACACAAGAGATGCTTGTCCTAAATGAGGTTGATGATTTCCCTCATTAACATCAGCGTCACTATCGAGACTAGCATTATGATCAATCTCCACACCCCTATCGAAGTCTGTGGAGGGTAAAAACTCTCTAAGTAACGAAAGTCTTTCCTCTTGTGGCATTGTGGCTAAGTGTTCCTTCAAGTCAAACTCCTGTGAGTCTGGCAATTCAGACCCATCTCGCGACATTTTGAAACACAGGGGTTATACACAAGTAACCCAATCACAGAAGCAAAACTACTTCACAATCGCATACAAATTTGGCAATATGGAAGATACAATTCAAAGACAGCGCAACTAATGGTGACGTCAGTCATACAACATCAACAATCAGCCATCTACAAGAAAATGTCAATCATACGCACGATAAACACCAAACTCGTTTGACCGAACGATTAAAGTCTCCGAGCAATCTGAAAAGGGTAATACGAGTTAATGCAAAAAAAAACACACAAAAGATAATAATATCGGGTCAATTCTCGCAAGACTGCTAAAGTCAGTGTCAAATGGAAGTATGTAAATGCATTAATGATAAAATGAATGATAAAGGTGAGTGATATAGGTGAATGATAACGGTGAGTGATGTATGATGGGAAGGTAATGATATAAAGTAAACCTGCTATCCACCTAACTTAAGTAATATAGCTTAAGTAGCTTACTCGGACATGCAAGTATTAACCTTACAATGTTTTAAGTAAGAAAAAAAAAAGTAATCATGCATGTAGTAAATAAAGTACTATCTATCTATCTACTAGCTATCCAATACCTAATATTAACCACGACGATTACCAAACAAATTTGAGGCTTGTCCTATTCACAACAAAGCCAAAACTACAAACGAGTAAAATCAAACTATAAACTAAAATAAGTCTTTAAACTAATTTCATTAACCCCAAACGATTTAACTATCAACTAGATAATTGTACTATTATATGCAAATAGATTAGAAGCTGATGACACACAAATGCAAAATGATTGTCTAAAGACTATACTATGCTCAATGTTAAGGTCAATATCATTCAAGGTCGCATACAATCAAGAAACACTGTTATGCAACGGATAAATGGCAAAACAAAACCTTTCACATACAGTGAAACACCTTGAAGTTGTATAATGTAGAAAAAATATATCTGAGATGAGTAACCTGTTGAATTTCATCAACTAAATGAATCGAAATATTTACAATGAGAAACAGCTGAGAAAATTCCTTCAGTGTAAGCCGGCTTTAGAAGGACTTCCCTGAGCAACCGCTCATTGTTAATAAAGTGATACGAAGTTAAACCAATAGGTGACTATTTACGCATGCGCACTTAATGCTTTACTAAGTCAGTTACAGAATGCTAACGAAGACCTGCTTAATTCTCTCTGAAGTAGCTAGCATTAAGAGAGGATTTCACAAGCCCACATCAACATCACATAACATAACGGAGGTACCTTAATTAAATAAATAAAAAAAAACAAGCAAAAAAAAAAAAGAAGAATCGGCCGTATAGAAAAGAAGAAATAAAGGAATATCAACTGATCACCAAAGGAAGTAAATCAGTAAAGTTAAAGGGATACATGTATATCAAGTAAGGCCTATAAGGGATCAAGCTTAACGTACGTAATTAATGTCTCACCACGTGTATCTTGCGAGGTTCCTGTTCGGTGAGAACAGCGACGACGAGGTGATAACTTGCGGTTGTACGGTGAAGCTGTTGACTGCTGTCAAAAGTGTAGCTCTGCTTAACGATGGCTGGACGTACGAAGCGATGACGCGCGAAGAAGCTCAAACTGACCGTTGAACAGCCCCTTGGGTATACACCTAGGGCTGCATGGCAGTGAGCATAAGCTGAGTTGTCGGTCGACGGTTCACTGACTGTTGGTCAGTGAGGTGGAGCGTGGCAGCCAGGTCTTGGTCGGATGACCGGCCGGTGGGTTCTCCACGGATGAATGGCTGCCCTCAGTACAGCCACAGGGACGTTCTGGTCGACCGGGTGAAAGCTGTTGGGTGGGGTGAAATGTCTCTCTCACAATCCTGTTCATGACGCCATTGTGACAGATTGTGCTCGTGGGGTGAGAGAGACAAACACACACACTTGTTTGTTGCTGGGGAGGTCTTTATTAGCTGTAATGTCGAAGACCAGACATTAGTGCCGACGTGTTGCCGGCGCAATCCCAACACATAATCTGCCTAATTAAATAGATAATAATGCAATAATCCTCAAGTTATCAATACATTACGATATGAAACATACCATATCTATGGACATTAAATAAGTACCATACATATACTGCTAGTGAGAATAACAAATACACAGGTTTATAATAGTTACCTGTAATGTCGAAGACCAGACATTAGTGCCGACGTGTTGCCGGCGCAATCCCAACACATAATCTGCGCGGGATTGCTGGTCTCGCAAACAGACTAGCGGAAATTGACCAATGAAATGCGAGATGAAACAATGGACCAATGAATGGAGAGGAATGATAAACAATATTGAGTGCCCCCTAGCGAATGTATGGGTGGTAGCAATGAAAATGAAGAATGTGAATATGACTAAAATACGGAATAAGAATGTGTTTGTAATTGGAGAATGACGAGTGAAAACTGCTACATGTGTACGCCCCGGGAATCCTGGTCCTCCTGGCTCTGGGACACGTCCTGGTGTCCTGGATCTACTTCAAAGGGGAAAGTCTACGGTGTTGGATGCCCTCCCACTTCACTGCCGACCAATCCCGCTATATGCAATCCGTGAGTCTGTCACTTTTTTGAGTTACATCAATCAATTAACTATTAGTGTGACAAGAGTATTACATACGTGTCACACATAATCAAATGAACGCTTTCTTTGTTTCATACAACTGTCGTTTGCCGACTTTTATATTACGAGGCCCTCTACTAGGGCCCATGAGGGGGGGTAGCCATGTCGCGTGTCGATTTTAAGAAAAGGTCCATGTCGCGTGTCGATTTTAAGAAAAGGTTCATGTCGCGTGTAGATTTTAAGAAAAGTTCCATGTCGCGTATCGCTAAGTCTTATGTCGCATGTCGATTCTAAGACAGCCCCAATGTCGCGTTGTCGATTTTAAAAGTCGCCCGTGTCGCCGTGTCGAAAAAGCCCCTCTGGGGCCCTTCTACTGGGCCTCCAAATTTACAGTTTACCGTGCGTAGTGAGCACGTGTCTGTAATTCTTACGTAAGGGGTTTTCAAGTTATTTGGACCATGGGTGGGTCAACCAAAGTGGTTACCGGAGTGTGCGCCTTTAATCGTTTATCTATCCTATATCTGTCATGATGTGGAGTGATCAGGTATTAGCTTGTTTTGCATTTATTTATGAAGCATTAACTCAATATAGCAGAGTTTTTCTCGTGATGCATGCTATTTGTTACATACCTCGTGTAATCAGTTTCTGTATCCTGTTAGCTATATCCGCGATCGCCGTCTCTCCGCTATCACATTTTCCATCCCCGATCCTTTTGCATAAAAGCGCCACCGCCCACCCCCTCAACACCGACACCATCCCATACCTACCCCTTCCATGGCCACCGACAGCTTCGTATTGTTATGCGTGGCTTAATTACCCCGACCCTTGGGAGCACTTGTGCACCATCAGACCTTCCGCTCTACCACACATTCGGGAGTAGAGTACTTTGGTCCCATATGGATCTAGCTACTGTACCTCCCGGGATTAGTCTGGCTCTAGCTCGCACTGCCCGAAGAACCTGCCCCTGGTGTCACACCCGGTTAGCGTTCCAGTTGGAGACGTTCGCTCCACCCCGCGGATGTGGCGGGAGTCGCATTGTTCTCACGACAACAAAATGGCCACTCAATCCCGCTCAAACCCAGTCCGAACCGCTCACTGGGCGACATCTGCCGCTGGCCCTCTCTTCCTCTGCGTGGATACGATAAGATAAGATTAGATAATATAATATTTTATTATATACGTCGGTACAAAGGGTTAATATGGTAACATTAGCACTTTCGCGTAACGGGTGTAAGGGCGATGTGGGACACACCCAGGAGGGGGGGGGGCACTACATATAGTTATGCATATACATATGTGCTGCCCACATGACCCCTTTTTTCGCCTTTTTCCTCACAATCCTTGGAGCAGAATTTCACAATGTCTCTCGATGTGCCCTTCTGTGACTGAAGTTTTATCTTGGCTATATATCTCAGTTGATATCGAAAGTGTTCAATTGATTACCCTCCATATACATTGCCATGACTGTCAGTGTCTATTTTGGATGCCTTAAACAAAACAATATCTTTCAATTACCACAAATCTTGCATTCTTCTCTCGTTCTCCATGTGCCCTTTATAGCCTGGGCGGCACACCGTCACCACGGTACTACTGTAGTGTCCCCCCCCCTCCCTCCCCACGCGGGGGGGACACATAAGGCCAGGAGGACACATACGCCCCCCACATACGCTAACAAAACAGTACACTTTAAAGTAGGATGACACCAACCGCTTCCATCGATAATGGGATCACATTGGTAACTCCAGGCCTACCAGCACGGAGGACCAGGATCCAGCGCAGTCATGACTTCACCATACTCTCCCAACACACATGGGGACCCCCAAGGCCACGCCTGGATCTCACCAACCCCAGTGGCGGATCCAGCGGTGGGGCTACTGCGGCTGTAGCCCCCCCCCCCCCCACCCCACCCCCTGGTCAAGCCGCAGAAGCCGCCGCCCCCCCCCCCCCCGACAAGTTTAGCCCCCGAGAACAAAGCAGCCTATCGCTGTCCACGAGCAGCAACCTAATGCTGGAGAAGGACCAGTGCCCCGCCCCCTTCCCTCCCATCCGCTTCCGCCGCCTATGCACTGTAATCTCGAAATTGAAGCCCCCCAGGGGCGGATCTATGGGGGGGGGGTTACGGGGGTTGCCCCCCCTCCCCCTTGAACTCTCCACCTGAATATATACTGTTAAAGTCGGCTTCTCCGAGCACCCCCGCCTCGGCTCGCAAGTTTTCAGAGAGCGACCACCCCCCCCCCCCGGCAAATTCCTAGATCTGCCCCTGCCCCCCCCCCCACCCGCTAAAGTCTGGATTCGCCCCGGTAGTATGCCCTGTAATCGCGAAATTCAAGCCTACTCACCCTCTAAAGTCTCAATCCGCCCGTGACCCCTGCCCTCGTTTCCGCGTTGCTCCTCCACTATCGTTTCTGAGTTATATAAGTCTCCGACAATGTGATTGATATACAGCATGGGCGGATCCAGGATGGGGGGGGGGAGTCCAGGGGGTCCTGGGGGTCCAGGGTTCCCGATCCCGGAAGAATGCCGTGTTTCAATGCGAAATTTAGGCCATTCTGAGGCGTGAGGCTTCCCCCCCCCCCACCCCCCACCCCGTTAGTGAAACAATTGATGAACTCAACATTTTGTTCATAGCCCCGCTCCCCGGTCGCAATTTTGTTTTGAGCTCTCTCCGACCCCCGTTGCAAGTTTTAATGGACCCCCCCCCCCCCTCCTCCTCCCACCCCGGCTTCAAATTCCTGGGTCCGCCCCTGTAGTGTGCTGTAGTGCCAGCCTCCTGCGTTGCCAGCCTCCCTACGCTCCGTCGTAATTTTTTTTTCTCATTTTGGGATTGCGCCTATCCCGAAGACACGTACACATACATAATATATATATATTTATATATATTGCGCCCTATTGCGCTGCGACGGCGTAGACATTTATTAATTGTACTATTGTTGTCCGTCGACAGGCCTGCGGTGAGGGTGCGGCACTGTTTGGCGTAGAAGGAGACGAATCAACCCCTTCGGATTTCCCATCTACTCGACCCTTGCAAATGGATCATCCATACCTGCATGTCTACAGGTATGTGGCAATGATCTTCTTCCTCCAAGCCGTTCTCTACTTCCTGCCTGCGCCAATCTGGGCACACCTCTGCCGTAAGTGCGGCATTAACATTGATGACGTCATCACTCTGGCAAAGAAAGCCTTGTTGTCTGGAAACGCAGACGAGCGGCGCGCGGTTACCAAGGAAGCGGCCGTCTACATCTCGGAATTCACCACGAGCAATTTGAGAAAACGACACGCTTCATATTTCGTGCGCTGTTGGTATGGCAACCAGTTGTTCTTCGCCAAGATGTTTGTCCTGCTGCTTCAGACGCTGAATGCCATTGGTCAGTTTTATATGGTCAGTTGTCTCGTCGGTAAATCTTTCGCGGTGTATGGAATGCAGAAGATGTCTTACTGGTTGTTCAAGGAGGACCTCGGTAATCTCACCCACATCATCGAGGACGTCCTCACTGGAGCCCATGACAACTATGCATTTCCATCGGACCCCAGTGTAAGACCCGAAATGGGTCTCCAATTCCCTCGAGTTGCTTACTGTTACGAAAATGTTCGCCGACTTGGCAATGTACAGCGCTACACTTTGCAATGTCACCTCAATACGAGCACAATGGATGAAGATTTCTTTCTCGTTGCCTGGTTCGTCATGTTCGTTGTCGCCATAGTGACGGCGTGGTGCCTGGTTCTGTTCTTTCTGAGATCCATACTCACGGAATGCCGCGGCCTGGACCTGCATGACGTCATAGCCGACCATAAGTTAGTCGACGCGCCATCAACCGGGGATGACGTCACGGATGATGACTCCAACGCGGCCGAGCGTAAAAAGATATTCACGACGGAACTACTTCGGAGAGATGGACTATTTCTTTTGGAGAGGATCGCGGATGGAGCGGGCAGTGTGATGGCGGAACGCGTTCTCCTCGAGCTCTGGCGGCTATTCTCGGACGACGTGGAGTTGTACGAGACTTTAGCGGCACCCACCGTGTGGGAGCAACGCGTCCTGGACTCGGCCCCGGTTACTGAGTGTCAAGCAACCCCCAGTACCTTGAGGTATGTCGACCGCAACGTCGGCGATACGGGCTTCATGCTGGCTGCATCTGCCGAGGAAGGGACTGCATCTGCCGCGGAAGGGGCTGCAGGTGACCCTCCCCCGACTTACGAACGTTGGGTGTCACGTGATAAGAACGGACACCCAAACGACGAGGCGGTCGCGGAGGCCATGGAGATGAAAGGTGTTTGAGACATAAAAATCCCTCTTGAACCTGGGCGGATCCATGTGGGGGGGTTGGTGGTCCAGGGGGCCCCGACCCCACCCCCCCCCCCCCCCCACATGTCAACCCACCCTTTTGAGGAAGACTTTCCTTTGTCGGTTCAAAAACGTTCGTAATTATGTTATTATGTCTATGTTAGTTCAACGTGAGAATGATACAGAGAATACGTACGTGGAATCTGTATTTCATCGTCCTCATGTATCCTTTGATCTGCATAGCATAATGTGTACAGTTTGTATGTTGGGAGGGAAATTACACAAGCCAAACATTATATTATCCATTTATATTATCTAGGTACGTGTCATTGTATACTAATCAGGGGGAGGGGCAAGGGGTATTTACGTTTCTCGGGAACGGGCTTTTCAAAAAAAATTCACCGTGAACTGGGAATGAGGAAAATAATTTTCCGTTAACTGGGAATGGGGTATAGCCGACTGTCTTGATCAAGGATTTTCATTAATCGTGAACTTCGAATTTTAACACTAAATAATCGTGAATAGGGAAATCGCCAATTTATATCTTGTATCCGCCCCTTCCATTGTATGCGGGGAGTTCTCCATTTAATTCATCGTGACCTGAGAATAAAGAAATTTATTCTTCGTGATTCGGGAATACGCCCCCTTCCCCCCTAATCAGTGAAGTCATTTATGTTTTCGGCAGTCATGTGTGTGTTCCGCTTGCTGAATTGCATTCAATGAAAGGTTCTTCATATTAAAATATATATATATGCGTAACATATTGAATTTAATAGGTTCACGTAATATATTGTGACGCATTACGGGAACAAATTAGATTACATATGTATATATATATAATTATATATCTTACAATAAGAATTGAAACAATGCGTATGCAGCTGTAAGTTCGGTAATAATATGTAGCATGTATGAATAGTACAACTAAGGTAAAACCTAAGACAAACAAGAAATAGAGAATTATGAAAACATGTATAGTTATAAAATGAAACACATATATATATATCCATATGAAAGTGGTAATCATATGTAAACATTAACTTGCATGTTAGAGGCTAATACTGTTTATTTTCTACTTATATTTTGTTCTTGCGGTTTGTACAGTTATGGAAGACAATAAAACGTATACACCTTAAATGAAATAAGGACGTTATGTTACGTATTTAAATGTCATTTATATGGTTGTGAAAGTCACGGGCAACTAAGCCTAGTTCCGAAGTTTTTTTCGAGGAGACAGTTCTGATGTATATTTCGGTTATTAATAATTAAAGAGCCTAATGCGACAAATGGTACAGACACACCTTGTCAGGTTAGTTAGTTTATTTCGTATTTATAGGCTGGCCTCCAGCTAAGGTATATAAACAAGACACAAACAAGAGAACAAGCGCACAGTCATGACAGTACATACAAACGATATGAAAAGTGAATGTGGGAATCTTCAATAACCACTCTGGTATTTTCTTTGGAGACCCAAGCTTACAAATTTACATAAATTAAACATAACGTGTCAGGTTTGGGACATAGTAACTGAGGTAAATTCAACTGTCAGTCACGGCTACATAATAATAAACTTCATATACTTGATTTCAACCCGGATATATAACATTAATCTTTAGTAGCTCAACCGTTTACTGTTATTACAATCTCGTGCCGTCAGGCTCACGCTCGAACTACCCCAAAGTAACTTTGATCAAGCCTTTAAGTAATGAGCTACAGTTGCTAGGTACCACGTGGTCGTGCTGCCGGCTGAGTGTGTGTGAGAGGAGATAAGGCTGTTGCGATCCGTAGTCTTCACTTTTCGCTACAGCTGGGTGATAGTACAACTGTGCAAGGGTTGACCCTCAATACACAACACGCAAGTTCTGGGATCGTTTACCGACCTCTGGAAACGTGTGCCAACGCCTTTTTTCCAACTGCTGATCCTGCAACTATGTGACAGGTTTGAGTTTCATAATTAAACGCGAATTTGTGGTTTAGGTCATCATAATGCGTCCACATCATCAATGTGCGCAAAGATGAACAGAAAGTTCCCCCTGCTCACACCGTGTACTTGTGCAGATGGCCGAATAGACCGTTCCAAGGGATTCTGACATACTCCCCTGGCCCTGCCCCCCCCCCCCCAGTCCTAACATTCACCAGACTTATGCTTTTCTGGCACTTGCACCCGCCCCCCCCCCACCAACCATGCTCTCCTGTCCCCATCCCCTCCCCCCTTCCCATCCTAACACCCACCAGCCATGCTCTCCTGCCCCCCGCCCACCAACACCCACCAGACTATCCTGCCCCTCCCCCCTTCCCCGTCCTAACTTCCACTAGACTCGTTCTTTTCTGTCCCCGGCAACCCCCCCCCCCCCCATCCTAACACCCACCAGACTCGTGCTCTCCTGTCCGCTACCCGCCCCCCCCACCATCCTAACACCCACCAGACTCATGCTCTCCTGTTCCATCCCATGCCCCCCGCCCCCATCCTAACCCCCACCAGCCATGCTCTCCTGTCCCCGGCCCACCAACACCCACCAGACTCTCCTGGCTCCTGCCCCCCCCCCCCACTCCCCCGTCCAAACATCCACCAGACTCGTGCTCTTCTGCCCCCCGCCCACCAACACCCACCAGGCTATCCTGCCCCTCCCCCCATCCCCGTCCTAACATCCACCAGACTCGTGCTTTTCTGTCCCCTGCACCACCCCCCCCCCCCCCCCCACCACCCCTCCTATCCTAACACCCACCAGACTCATGCTTTCCCGGCCCGCTCACCAACACCCACCACTCTCCTGGCCCCTGCCCCCCCCCCCCACCGTCCTAACATCCACCAGAGACTTGCTATCCTGGCCCCTGAACCCCCCATCCTAACACATACCAGCATGCTCTCCTGTCGCCAGCCCACCAACACCCACCAGACTCTCCTGGCCCCTGCTCCCCCCCCCCTCCCCCCCCGTCCTTAAATCCACCAGACTCGTGCTCTCCTGTCCCCTGCCCCCTCTCCCCCGCCATCCTAACACCCACCAGCCATGCTCTCCTGTGTCCCGCCCACCAACCACCCACCAGACTCATGCTCTCCTGTCCCCTGCTCCCTCCCCCCCCCCCCGCCATCCTAACACCCACCAGCCATGCTCTCCTGTCCCCCGCCCACCAACACCCACCAGAACTCTCCTGGTCCCTGTTCCCGCCTCTCCCGCGTCCCAACATCCACCAGACTCGTCCTCTCCTGGCCCCTGCATCCCCTTCTTAACATCCACCAGACTTATGCTCTCCTGGCCCCTGCACCCCCATCTTAACATCCACCAGTCTCCTGCTCTCCTGGCCTTTGTACCCTCGAAGCCGGGCACCTGAACTAACGTAGGCATGGTAAACGCATTCGAGAATCTGTTTGCTAACCCGTAACACGCATTGTATATTTTGGACGATGGATTTCGCCTGGGGTATCTGATGAACCTGAGAGCGTTTCTTTCTCATTACCAAGGAATAGAGGCCTTGGATCTTTATCCTTCGAGATAGATTTCCGAAAAAGATTTACAAAATATTGACAAAAATAGACACGGAATAACTCATTTGTTAACCGGAAACTGGGTAAATGAAGTGGGTGGTGGGTTTACCTGACGCCGCTTTCAACACCCAAATGCGAATTTTGCTTTTGTTACAGCTTATAACGTTGCGCCAGATTAAATATTCCATCTTTTTCATTTCTTATGGTAGACTATGTTATATAAGTGGCCGAAACTGACAGTTCCGCGAAACCGAAACCGCCAAAGCAGCTTTCACTTTAGTTTTACGGTTTCGAGCAAACCTGTTTAAGTTCTTCCCGTGTCGCACAGTCATTTCAACAAACCGGTTCTGGTTTGATGTAAATCGAACCACATGTGCCTCAATGGTGGGTGGGTGGGGCGGGACGGAGGGGGGGCGGCTTCACACATATGTCATATAAAGAGAGAAGGTAGGCAGAGCATTTTTGCAGCCAGAAAACTCAGCCCGAACAACATCGGTCGATTTCGTCAACAAAATACCATGACTGCGCGGTTACCTCGCTTCAGTCAATGCTTCAACACTACTCACGAAATTATCACGTAATCATATTCAAACACTCCTTCAAATCGCTGCATCAAGACGTTTTCCCGCCAAAGAAATGCGCCCATTTATTATCGTACTCCTTACCTGCTTGAAAAATATATATATTTCATTATTTGCCAGGAGCGGGCATGTTAAATGCAATGTTACATGATGCGACATCGGTGCTGCATGGTGCCTGCGATTCAATACACATTCTAAGTATGAACTCGTAGCGAAATGGCGATATATAGCCGCGATGGCCTTGTCTAATATCTTGCATATCGTATCACGTATATCATGATTATAGATAACACAATTGACACAGATATATTTCATGCACTCTCCGAGTTAAAATTGTAAATTCGGGTGAGGTAAGTAACGGAGGCAACCACAGAGCATCCAAGTCAAGGAATATAAAAAATGTTCATTGAAGTAATTGGCCAATATTGCAAATGGCCAATATTTATATGTAATGTAACATTCAGGATGAAGAAATGTTTGTCCGATCAGGGGCGGATCCATGAATTTGAAAAGGGGGCGCGGGTCCACTGAAAACTTGCAAACGAGGGGGGCGGGGGCTCTGAAGAAAATAGCGACCGGGCTTTGAGCTGGGTTTCTCAAAAAGAGGCGGGGGTCTAACCCCCCCCCCCCTCCCCCCCCCCCCCCCCCCCCACTAGATCCGCCCCTGTCCATGGAACCTTTGTGTTCTTCGTGAATTATAGTTGCTCTATTCCTCATGATATTTCGTCGCCGCCTCGCAGACTTCTTCCCGCAGCGTACGTTGACCTCCTATAAGTCATTTGGGCTGCCGCGTGGCTCTGACAGTGGCCAGTCATTGTCCGCGCGGATCAATAGGGTGTTCCATAAATCCCTTAATAACCCACCAGAGTCTTGTGGTTGGCACTCCTTTCTTTGTGGTCATGCTCCCTTAGATAGTTGGCGCCATATCGGCGTCTTCGGAGGCGGGCATAAACCAGCTCGCCAGGTTGGCCACAAGTAGGCCGCATGCCGAAATGCTGTCGGACACGTGGCGTCAAAGCCAAACAAAGGTCACTGCGCCATTTATCTGAAACACAGTGCTTGTCAACTTCTGGGGTGTCTGACATGAATAAATTTCCGTTGGAAAAGAATTTCCGTTGGAAAAGAGAAGAATGGCTTTGAAAGGCGTAATCAAACCTAGGAAGAAGAAATCTATGGCAGTCTATGGCAAATCGAATTAATATTCATAGGCTGTCACTGTAAGCATCGGCCTCTTGCGATTTATCCGTCTGCATCGATCATAAATAATTCATTCAACACTAGAAGTACAAAACGTCTTTTGCTGCACAAAGAATGCTTCGGTGCATTAGCAGTAATAAAGCAAAGGGAATATGGAAATATATGCAGCAGAATTATGGATTAAAAGCTTCCCACGTTTTGTTTGTCGTCACGTGTGTTAATGGAGGATGACAGCAAAAACACGTGGCCCATAATTCATTATGCAAAAGGTGGAAAGCTTTTGCCAGTAGGTCACGTTCGTATGCTGAATCGCTTCTATATAAAAAACTGTTATATAAATGTATCAGGTTTCTTATCAACCCAGATTAATTGAAAACCTGTAAAACGCAGTTTATTCATACAGGGTATATTGCATTTAAATGTGTAACGCTTTCCCACACAGCAATTACAGTTCATCAAATTAGCAGTTAATGTGCCGAGAAATATGGTATTCTACAACGTTAATTTACAACATATCATAATTGTGACAACGGTAATGTTATGCCCAGAAATTTCTGAAATACCTTAATTGCTATAGTAGATGTTAGCAGAAGGCATGCGGTGTCATTTCCATCCTTGTTTCCGAAGGCAATAAACAAAACAATTTTAAATTTTGCTATGACTTAGAACCCAAGAAGCGACTATTTTAACAGAAGACTAAGGGCCACGCTCGGCATATTGCTTTGTTTCATTTATAAAGTTATCAAGTTGTTTGCCTATAATCAATTTTCGTTTTAAGTTTGATAAAAAGAAACGGCAATAATTGGGAATGACACTTTCAATTTACTATACGTCTGGCCTCCTAGTAATTTATGCTTTCTAGACAACTGGCATCCTGGCGACTTCTGCTTACTATAGGCCTGGCTCCCTAGTGATCTATTGAACGGGCTATAAATCAGTCAGAGCGGAAGCGAATGGACTGATTCATGACGGGGTCGCCGATTAACACAAAGACCTCGCGCGCCGCTTTCAGGCAGGCCTTTTTACGACATTCACAGACAGGCGCGGTGATTGGCTATCGGTAGGTACTGCCGTTTTACGGATGAAGGCACGTCATTGATGAGAGAGCCCATGAGTCGCGACGCGCGTTGGACTCATGTGGCATTAGTGGAAGCGCGGTCCAGGCAGCGTGACCCTATAAATTAATGAGATCTCCCCCGCCCCTCCCCGCCTTACACCCCCCCCCCCCCGTCGTCCCCCTGGTTTCTCTGTTACCATGCCTGGCCATGTCCCCAATCGTGTGGCGCGTTGTACCTGTTCTCCGCCGTTTTATGACAAATGAGTCTGACCTAAACGGACTAGGTATCTGCCTCTCGCAAATCCTAATTCGCTCGCCCACGACGGTTAGGTTTGATTACCCCGTGTTGTTGCACAGCTTCCAACCTGGCCGATACGTGCAACACATAAAAAACAAGTAAGCCGAATATGCCGCATATTAAACAGCTATCTCGGGACGTCACCTAATCCAATATTGCGACATAAACTATTCATGCTTACTTTTGTACATTTTGCGGATATATGGAGCTAGTTAGATACAGAGCAGTGGCAGATCCAGAAATGTGTGAAAGTGGCAGCGCAAGACCCCATGTTAGAATATTTTACATAAAAAAATATTTTTTTCCTGAAAAATCTGACTTTACCAGTGCTTGGCTCCCCCCCCCCCCCCCCTCCCCACTTGGATCCGCCACTGCAGAGGATTACAGATCTGTTTCGCTTATGTACAATATATTACCACACGGTTTCCGTATCCTCCCACCAGGTGGGTGGCAAGGGACTGAGGGATATGATCCACCATACACCTCCAATCTCACCCCACCCCCCTCCGCGTCACCCTCAGCGTTCCGCGATAGGATAAAAAAGACGTTTCCCATGGTTCTGTTGTTGCGACTGTATCGTGCGAAATAATCAATGCAATTATTGATTATTCAACGTTGGGTGACAATAAATATATCAAAATATGTTGAAGACATTGGATTCAAAAAACGTTTCCGAACCGGGTCTGTTCCTGTTGGTGGGGAGACGACGCCAATACCTAATAATGATCGCATGGAAAACCTTAGCTTGCCTTCTAGTGTTACCCAGCTCATCAAAATCCATCGACCCTCTTCATCCTTTTCACTAATGGTTTCGGGGGGCACTTACCGACCATTCCTGGCCTTAATACAAGATCATGTGACGTCATCACTCACAAGTTGCGCAGTAGACGGAAGTTCCTTCCGGTCTTGGCAGGCGTTCGACAAAAAGCGCGCGGGTGAAATCCATACGGTGTCATATAAGGGTAATTTCCGCTGCGACGTCCCCCGGGACGAGACCCCTCATTTGACTTGCATGTTGGCGATAATTCATTCATTCACATCAAACACAAACAAAACACGCGGAAGAAAGGTGACAAAAACAGAACACATACAACGCAACACATTCCCGTAGCACGAATCTGCGGGCAAGCTTGATTAGACACACAAAATACTGATTATTTGACGCAGGCTACATGTGACTCAGACGAAAGAAAATACGTCCTAATTAGCTGATCTCTTTCACCTTTTCTTTACTTTTGAAATATTTTGTAATCCGAAATATTTATCCTAGTCAATATCGGACTCTTTTCCAAGTCCCGATTTTGTTTCATCCCGTACGTGAGCCTTAGTCTGTTTAAAGGGAACATGTCGCTCAGCCCCAGGCACATTCGGTTAATATGTTGGATACTCTACCTGAGGTAAATATTGGGTTTCTATGAAAAGGATTATCATAGAAATAAGTCATGACCTAACGGCATACAGAGATACATAAATATTAAATGCCTGTCTTCAGAACTGGGAGAGGACATGTATTGTTGGACTCGGGGGGAGAGGGGGGGGGTGCTGCCCCTACATGCTCATGCGTTGTAATCGTAAATTTTGCTTTATTTACAGAAATAACTTCCTACAAAAATGGACTTTTGGGAACTTAACACATAATTTAAAACAATAATCTTGGCGCAGCAACAATCATTCGCCAATTTGTCTTTATTTTAATTGCTTGGACTACAAGATGTATTACTTACTCATATTATCAGCCTCGCAGAATGGCTTTAGCGTAATGCCGCAGTCGACGTCTTTCCACCCGGTGGTGAACCCGCTCCAGGTGAAGACGACGCAGTTGTAGAGGTCGTCGTGAGTGGCCTGGAAGTGGGCGTACGTGACGTCTGTCTCGTTGTTCACCCAAGTCCACGACGCGTTGACATTGCTGCGCTGAATACCTATCCAGCCTTCCGCCGGCCTAGGTCGGGAGATATTGCGGATATAAATGGCATTGTCTCGGGTGTGAGTGCGAGATTTGTCTCAATGAAAATGAATTGAAAGGTCGGCATATCGTGGGCTGGCAAGTCTTAGAACGGAATCAAAGGATGCGATGCCAACAATGAAAACAATTACAGTCAACATCGCTAGAACATAGAACAAAAGATTAAAGGTGCAAAACACCTATTATCGACCATGAATAATTTTATGACGGGTTCTGACATTTAATATCATGTGCCAACACGTTAAAGCAATCAGAAGGTAAGTCGTGATGCGTCACAGTGCAGACGGGCTCTCTTCATGCGGCATGGGAAATCAGGCAAATTAATGACATGGTGATTGCGTGTTATACTGTGGCACGAATCTGGTGGGGCGGGGAGGGGGGGGGGGTTCCGCTGGTGCCCCTTGATGCCTGAGAGAGCGGACATCTGTGATGATAAATATACCCGTATATAGCGAACATTTATGATGAAAAGGATACCCCTATAGAGCGGACATTTATGATGAAAAGATACCCCTATATAGCCGACATATGAAAACTTGCGACCGGGGGAATTTTGGCTTTAAAACTCCCCGACCGAGCGGATGTTGGTGATGAAAAAAACGGGGGCCTAACCGCGGACCCCCCCCCCCCCCCCCCCACAGCAATGTATTACATACCCCCCCCCCCCTCCTCCCCTAGACCACACCAAAGTCACGAGCCGACAAGACATTAAATCTCATGCTTGGAGCATATATCAGTTGATAGCATATATCAGTTGATAGCATATATCAGTTTATAGCATATATCAGTTTATAACATATATCAGTATAGCAAGTTCAGTCCACGGTATTGCTGTATGAGAGCGATTTCGTTGGACATTATGAAACCAATGTTATATATTGAAATGAAGAAGGACAAGCTGTACCTAAAATGTATGCATACTTCGTTTCTATGTTGTCTATATATGACACTTATTTCGATATATGTGTCCATTCACTTGGCTAGATGAACAATTGATGACTTGACCTGATTCGATACTTACGCTGGGTCGCCGAATCCACCAGCAAACCCAGACAGGAGGTCACCGATTCTCGCGATAATCTCGTCGTATTCTGCGGCGCTGGTGATGACTGCTGGGTATCCCCCGATAGAAGCACAGTGAGTTACGGCTCCATCAAAAGCCACGCCCGCGTGAAGGATCTGGTAACAGTTCTGGGTCAGTTGCAACCACGACGCGTCTGGGCAGTAGGCTTCGGGTAAAACAAGTATCTTTTCTCAGCATAGCTCACGTACAACTCACGCCTATCATTTACTACAATAATACATTTCCGGGACACTCATCTAAAAGATGGACCGGAAAAGCAGGAGTTGTTCCGAAATGAACTGATATGATATCATTATATATGACACCATAATAGTGTCGACTAATATGACAATATGATCGCTATTTTCATTGTGAGGCCTAATAAAAAAGAAGAGCTGATGCAGATTGATAAAGGGCAATGTAATAAATGACTAACGTCAAGCCAATATTTTTTTTTACTAAAATCGCCACGCGACCTGACTACCCCCCTCAGGGTCCCTACCGTTGCCAGAGTGACGCAAAAAGGAACAGTGGATACAGTTTAAATGGTCCCCTCACCTGTTATTCCCACATTTCTTGAATTCATACATAGAAGCACAGAAAATAGGGCTATACAATATCTACGAGATCTGATCGAGACCCCACGAGACAGGGATACTTATGTTCTACACCAATGCTATATCCGCTTCAGCTTGTGATGAGTACCTTCCGGTTTCCGGTTACCTTATGGTTACGTAAAACGCTCTGTCTATGGGGAATGACCAGGCGAGGACAATGGTGCTCCGTTTGTCGCAGAAAAATGTAAACATCGCTGATATTCCTCAAAAGACGTACAACGCGTCCAACCGCCTGACCGAGCGGACCAAATGCATTCTGGTCTATCTGGAGATATCAATGGCTTCTCTTTAACTATAGTATGAGTTTACAGTTAGCAATGCCTGGACCAAAGCAAACAAAACATAGTTTCAGCCCTACTCGCTTCTTGACGCAAAATCCGCGCAGCCAGCCGGTTTCCGACAGTCAAACGTTGACTGCAATGAGTGCCTGCCTTCAGCTGTATGGCAAGGCATCTAACGTGCTGCGCGGGGTTTTTCATGTCGCATGACGTAATAATCATCATGACTCGCATGTCGGCGTGCGGTATCTATGGTTACGTAACAACGCTTCTTACATGGACTGACCAGGCGAACAAAATGAACCACATGCATCATGGAGAGGTAAATGTTTTATTTTTATTATATTAATCTTTTATAGTTAGGACTGCCTGGACCACAGCCGAGACCACAGCAAACAAACAACAGATTATTTCACACCAACTCGATTCTTCATGCACAAACCGCGCAGCCGGCCGGTTCCCCACCTTCAAACGTAAACTACGACGAGTGCGCGTCACGCTGGTGCCTTGCTTACAGCTGCGTGACGCGCACTCGTCGTACTGGTTCTAAGAGCACGTGCTTTTTCGTGGTTCCCGGTATGGTATAAATTATATAATTTGCCGCCCTAAGAGAGGGGGCCGGGGTCGGGTCGGCCCCCGCCCCCCTGGATCCGCCCCTGTGCGGATAGATTTTTTTTTTAACTCTGTTTACTATGAGGTGCTAAGTAGTCGATACCCGTGTGCTATTGATTCTAAGCCGATGGGGTCGGATCTAAAATTTATTGATGTGATGGTATCCGTGCTTTCTTGTTATACACGGTGACTGTAGGCGTTCATACGGTAGTTAAATCATTGATGTTCATAGAAAAAAAACGGCGTAAAATGCAGAACATTGTTGTCGTCACGATGTGAATCCTCTCAACCCAAAATACAGCTTTATCATTTTCCCAATGAAAACCAAGCTGGTTTATATTGATGGCCAAAAGCTGAGCAGCTGTAAAACCTGAATGTGTCCCCGTATCCTCGGTCACCTGCAGCCCATACAAGCCTACGTGGACGAACGCCGTGCGGGTAAAGGCAGCTCCGCCACAGCACATTACATTTACCAGGTATGACGTCATACGATGTCACGCGGTGCAGCAACTTTGATCAGGCCTCACAAAAGAAGCGCCGTCTGCCGGATTTTTTGGTAATAATCATAAAGTCACTCACTCTCCCAGCCGCGGGAGCTCGCACCTCACATCGCCTATGCTCTCGAATGGGTGATCTCAGCGGCGTAGAGATGACGAATGGTTTCAAGGGTTGTTTGGGTGCGAGTTTAAAAATCTATTTCACAAGTGCTTTACACCTTTGATTGAAGTTAAGGTATATTTCGAAAATAATACCGCGTCAATTTAATCACAATCGTACTTTGTCGAGTGCATTATCTTGTACGGTACCATTACAATGAATGATGTTTGTGCTTTTAAGGTCGAGAGCGGGTGGGGGGGCCAAAAGAATTTCCTTCCGACATAATATTCTTTTTCCTTTTTTCTCTAATATTTAATGTCTATGGATCTACGTAAAAATGTTACTTTACTGAAAACAAAGTTTTAGCCATGTGTGTCATATTGGCCTTAACATGGCGGTCAATGGAAAAATGACATAAATTTGGTTTTATTCCAAGATTTTGAACCTGCCCCCCCCCACCCCCGAAAAGAAAACTGGTCCAGATAAACTCCCCCTCAAAACAATGCCTGCTGAAGCTTAGCGCGAAGCTGAACACAACCATAGCAAAATACAAATACGTTTCTGAATAAAAAAATTATTTTTAGCTCTATTATGACCAAACTGGCTAAAAAATAGGCCAAAAAATGCAGATTTATCGGCTCGCATATGCAATCACTGAATATGTACTTGCAATACATAATGATAACGCAAATTTAGCGGATGAACTGATATTTGATTTGACATGGTTCGATATTGGTTGTCATTGAAACCTCAAACTGCGCATCCCCCCCACCCCCCGGAAGAAAATGTTGCGTTGCTCTCGACGTTCATCCAAAACGTTGTCTTTATATACAATATCGTCAGCTCAGCGCACTCTGCTTCAAAATCACCGTGACACACCGCGTGGAGCATCCTGCAGAGCTGGTGTTCATAGCCCTGCAGAGCTGGTGTTCATAATCCCGCCTTAATTAACGTACGAAAACTGCCGTCATAGCCAATCCAATAATTTCATGGGTGACTATTTTTGTTCGGCCAAATGAACGCTCGACATTATATGAGAAGATCAGATTACGGTATAAATCGAAGCTGTCCAATTTCGAGCAGTTTTACTTACCGAATGAAACGTCGAGTAGGACAAAGGCGACCAAGACTCCCAGCAAGCCGCGGGGCCGGATGTTAGGAGCCTGACAATCCATGTTTCCCGCCAGAAGATTATTGCCACCTTATGGTCTTTTGGAGCAAATGTTTGTGTCAGATCAGTTCGATAGAAGATGACATATCAGGGTTATTGCCGGCGACAACTATGGATTTCTGGATCTCTCGCCCGTTTGGTATTTTCTTCCAGTAGAACTGTCGGTATAACAAAACGCAGCATTGAGTAAATAGTAAAGACTATTTGGTCGTAGAAGGTAGAAGATCTGATATCCCGGTTACACATAACATATTCACACATAGGGAGTAGGTTTGTATCGACAGTGTGCCGCAGACGAGCTTGGCGTCGCAAGTAAATGATATATTTCTAGCAAGACAGTTGCGCCAACACTACTTGACATTATAAGGTAAGCGGTACCGGATACGTAAGTATTCGCTGTCAATATGAAAATATGAAGTATCTAACAAAATGATTACGCCATATTCAATATAATAACTTCCAAGTAAATATGAAATATTTAGAGCTAAGTCATATACTTTGCCCAAGTGACACTCACCTGATTCTCTGACGCGATGTCGATTTCGTTCAGCCTTATCAGAATGCTTCTCTCCGTGGGGGACGCGTTAAATAGCGGTACCCAGCGTTGCACACGGCCTTTGATGTAACATTTCCTCCCAACAACCTATCAAGCGTTGTCGCCGCCTCAGAGGTTGCGTGCGCCGAAGCTATCTCCACCGTGGTCGGTGGTATGGGTGTGTGCGCTTGTGGGGCGGGCGGGCGGGGTGGGTTGGCCTGGGAGGGGGGGGGGGGGCGGGGTCGTCTGGTCTAATAATAATACGGTGCTGCCACCACGCGGGGCACTCATACACTACTAACATATGGGGACATATCTCAAGCCGACAGATCAATGGCTGGAAGGCTCTGGCAAATGGGCCGCCTGCAGAGGGCGCTGGCGTAGAGGGCGCTGTAGCTGAGGGCCTTGGTGCAGGGATGTCTCTAGTTCTATAGCTGTAGGCCGGGCATAAAAGCAAGTGCTACAATCCCCACTGCCTCCGCCCAACTCCCAGCTGCGCCCGCTGTATGTGGCCAATTTTACGTACATAGGCTTAGTCGACTAAAATTGCCCATCATTTACATGGTCATTTTAGTCTTCCATGCATATGAGTAACTTATATCGTATTTCAGGGCGTGTGCGTGTGTTTACCCGAAACCAAGGGGAAACCGAAACCGGTTTCAACGTGCGAACGGATAGTTTCATTTGTTTTAGCATGTATTTTGCAATGATCATGTGTTTGTGAAGTTATGCCAGATCATAAATATTCCGTCTGTTTAATGTTCTACCCGCGATTGGACTGTCCGTAAATAAATTAGTGTCACACTTTTGTCAGTCTCTATTTATAACATTTATGATTAACTATGGTGTATGTGTTGATTGAACTGGCAGTGCCTCGGAACCGAAACCGTCACACCAGCTCTCTCGATAATTTTATGGTTTCGGCCAAACCGGTTTCGGTTTTTCTCCTGTCGCACAATCAGTTCGGCAAACTGGTTTTGGTTTCTTGTAAATCGAACACGCCCTTAAAGATCCTTCGGGGTACCCCCGTCGAAAATATTCACACAAGCCCGATAAAACATACCGGAGGAGGATACTAAATCTCCGTAGAGAAGACGCCGAAGAGAGCGTGTCCTGCTAGGCCAGTGCGCCTCGCTGAAAAGGTCACGGCGTCCGTCGCACATTTGGATTTTACCGCGAAAACGCACGCGGGCACGATTTATGTAGAATTGACCAATGTCCCCGTGACCGGAGAAAGAGTTCTCCTATACGCCCGGGTCCCATAAATCTGCCTACAGTTTGTGCTGTTTTGCCATTGGCTATATCGGCCCTTTCCTCGTAAGTTCATTATCTGCAATAATTGGTATCGCTGGCTAGGCAGTTAATGTGTTAATATATCGTACAGATATTTCCTGGTTTGTTCGTTTTGTTGAAGCTCATATATTCTCGTTTATTTAACGGACATATTTACATACCCTTCCGTGCCTTGATGCGAAATGCATCGTATACTTCTGCATTGATACTTTTGTTTACGGTTTTCAAGCTGGCTTGACACTGACAATCAACCATGAAACAGCCGCATTCGGGTTTGTAAACTGTTTAACCGCTCATATATTACATACATCTACGCGGATGGTTATATTTCTTATACGCGCATTAAATTCAGTGGTTCATCTTGCACATAGAATTAACTTTAACCGCTTGTTATCTGAAACGCGATCTGAAGCATCGGATGTGGAGTATAAGTATACCTGTCTCGCGGGGTCTCGCGTAGTTGCTTACAACCTTACTCTCTCTCTCGCTCTGTCTTTATATACATATATAAATATATATATATATATTATGTATATTATATTATATATATTATTATATATCTATATATTAATGTGTCCCTGCTAGATGGCAATGCCTTCCAGGGGAACCTCGTTAAATAAATGATGTGTTTAAATAAGATAAAATATATATATATATAGTCTATATATGGCAGGCTTACAGGAAACGACCAGACCAAGGGGATCAATACTGAAAGTTAAGCGATCCTGTGTGTCAGTGCATGCCGAAACGTAATAATGAAACAGTAGTAAAAGTTAAAGGGAAAGCCCAGACCAGCGATGAATGATTTTTCATTGTAAATATGAAGAAGTTCTTCCACAGAAGGACATATTTATATTCGCAGTAATCCTAAGCCATGCCCAGTCATAGAAGGAGCGCATTTCGATTGATGATGACGTCACGGAGGATTACACCGAAGTGCGAGCGATTCAATGTCTTTCTTCATTTTATTTATTTTATCCGTATTTTAGTTCAAACAGCTTCCTAATTTGGGGTTATTGTTAATTTCCCAGTAGCATGCACTTTTTTTTCACTCACCACCCCTCAGCCTGTTTGACGGTGACATGAAACAGAAGTCACCGGCTGATAATCGTATTAGCTGATCAGGCTCGCGGTGGCTATATGTTATCCCCTGTTTGCATCAGACGGTGTCCTCTCGTAATATATAACTTAATGCACCAGCTAACTGCGAAAAGACTCACAAGATGGCGGCACTGTATGCGTGATCTGCTGGCCAGTACCATCTATCAGAATTGAGAATCGAACTGTAAATGACATTTTATAAATGAACCATTTTTGTGCATTGTTTAACTCACAGCAGGAAGACATCACCGTCTGTCAGCCGCTATCCTAGCCATGGTACATGCCTCTCTGACCACGTCCGTAAACGGAGCAAGGGAGAGAGCCATGTCGTGCACCAGACCGACAATTAGAAATCGCGGACCGGTGACTCAAGTTAAAGGTCCTAACAGAATAAATATGCATTGCCTACCCGTGAATGTGCTCCACTAGGCTCCTGAAGCTTTCATGACTTTCATCGGATAGTAATTTTTTGGTCGGTAGTGTATTTTCTAATCCTGATGATTTTTGTCAGCTCTCGCTTCGTTTTCAATGCTGTCAACAAACGCCGCCTGGCAGCGAGTGATCACGCAAAGTTTGTTTACTTCCGGCGAATGGCGGAGCATTGAAAACGAAGCGCGAGGTGACAAAACTCGCCCGGATTACACGAAAATACACTACCGACCAAAAAAATGCATATTCAGTTAGGACCTGCAACTTGAGTTATCGGTCCGCAATTTCTGATTCTCGGTCTGGTGAACGGCATGGCTCTCTCCCTTGCTCCGTTTACGGGCATCGTCACAGAAGCATGTACCAGAGGTACCATTATCCTAGCCCCAGTTCTGTGGCTGTAGGACGGAAAAAAAGGGGGAGGTGGGGCAGTGCATATAGTTAGGTGCATATAAGTGCCGCCCAAATGACCCTTTTTTGGGCTTTTTTCTCTCAATACTCGGATCAAAAACCCACAATTTATCTCGATGTGCCCCTCTGAGACAAGATTTCAGCTCTTGACTATATATTTTAGTGGATATCAAAAGTGTTCAAATAAAACGTCTAGCTCTTTGCTATATATTCCAGCTAATATCGAACGTTTTCAATTAATTAACCTCCATATACATTTGTATGACTATCAGTATATATTTTGTTTTTTTCTAACCAAACATTTCTCTTTCAATGACTAAAATATCTCGCTCTTCATATGCCCTCTATGTCACTGTACTAATATAGTGCCCCCCCCCCCTCCCCCCTCGACATGCCAATGCATAAACTTCGCTCTGTCCTAAAACAGCTGACCTCTGTGAACCCTCTCCTCCCCGGTATCGCATCCCCCCTCCCCCGCCTCCCCCCACCCCCACCCGCCCTCGCCCCTGTCAGTCAAACTGTTAACGTGTCTGTCCTCTGTCATCGTGTGTTAAATGACCTGTGTCCAAACGTCAATCTCGTACCATGCTGATGTATTTCGGTTATTTTTCAGTTAGTTAACCACTAGACCTGCCTTCGAATCACTCCGCTATGGCTCTATTATATCATTGTTGTCGCATACTTTCTCTATGCATTTTTAAACTAGCCCGCCAGAGCGGCGCTTTGCAATATTGATAGGAAAAATGCGCCGCGGATTTCTACAAATTAGTGCCGGAGACCCAGCCTAAGCCAAATAACACAAGGTAAGAAAGAGTTCAGTCACATTTATAACTTGTTCGAAAGGGTCTAAGATGTTTTTGTTGTATTAAATACACAGAGCCTATTATTTTCATGTTTTATTCTTGAACATTTTAATGATGCCAGAAATGGCAGCTGACAGCAGCGGTCAAAGCGGTTATTTTCATCCATTTAAAAAACGTTTGGCACAAACATGCTGCAAATTCATACAGACACAAAGTATGGACCAAACTATATATTGGCACCATTAGCAACCTTTATATTGATTGAACCATGATTCAAAAACCTTCGCATACCTATCTTATGTGGCTGTATATATACAAGAAATATCAACGGTGGCTTGACTAGCAAATCACCAACTCGAAATTGAGCTAGGCCTACATTAGAAGCCATTGCCGTTATCACAGAGCATATGTGCAATTATGTGTGTGAACACTTTTTGCAATATTTCTTTTTCTCATTCTGCGTTATTTGTTACATGGAATGTATCCACATATCGTGGACCAAAGAACTGCGTCATTATGCGCCCGTACATGTTTCAAATAATCGATTCTCACAGCGCCACGGTGCGAATGCAGCGGACATTTTGTAGCCTGGTTCCTGGTTCCACATGCGCTCACTTTTGTCGGCAATACGAAGTTG
The DNA here is from genome assembly GCA_964019135.1 of Arenicola marina. NCBI lineage: Eukaryota > Metazoa > Annelida > Polychaeta > Arenicolidae > Arenicola > Arenicola marina. The sequence goes on along the minus strand of OZ025253.1, from coordinate 35,133,768 downwards.
GAGCTGGGGAACCAGCCTAAGCCTTTATAGGCTAGCCACCTAGCGAGTAAGCCTGCAGCGCGTTGCTCACATTCTCCGCGAGGCGGCTGAGGATCGTGAATGCGCTGAGTGTTATTCTATTTTTAGCCATCCACGTGTTGAAACCCAGCGCGTCGCGCTAGCGACATGTCAACAAACCGTGTTTCGCCTGACGTTACAAGAATGACAAGCAGAGCACGATGGGACTTACCTACTATATCAGTTCACTACATTCGATATCTAGTGGACAGATGTCAAACACACAGACCGGGGCAGCCGTATGCTGTAGAGGAAACGGCCAGGCATCACATAGTACCAAATTGACACTTCGATGAAAACTAGATGAATCTACACTCTCTACACTATCTATATGGTTGGCACATTTTTAATCCAGCGTATGTAAAGGAATGTGGTCAGAAACTAATGGAATATAATCAAATGTGGATAACACACGCGATAAAGATTATATCAACGTAACAACCCGGCTTATAAGCAGGCTCACCGCTCACAATTTCCTGTATCTTCGTGTCGAAAGATTTTAAACCACGCAATATGGGAAATTTACTGGCGTTGGTATGGCCATGGAACAAGAAACCACGTGTGTTGATCTTCGGTCTCGACGGTGCAGGGAAAACCACTTTCCTGTATCGCCTGAAGCTTGGAGAGGTGATCACAACCATACCAACCATAGGTAAGTCAGGAACATTTCAGGGTATGTAGTGTGATCGGGATAGGATAGGATAGGATAGCATGGGATACGAGTCGCTTTAAAAAGGGCTAGTGACGACCGGGTCCCCCCCCCCCCGCGTTCCCCGAAATAAATAAGTTGTGACAGTGTCATAATTGATAGTCTTTCTGACACTCCGCTAGACTGCATGTACTATCATCAATCCGTACTGTATTTATATCAGGAATTAAGACTCTTGGGATATCATCAATCCTAATCGTTATGAGATCATAACTGTGAGCAGAATCGATTACTGTAACTGTTCTTTTCTGTCGGTGATGACTGACTGTACAAATGAATTATTTATGAATGGGTAACGAGAGCTACTTCGTCGTGTATCTCGGAAGGACCATTGGTATTGCATGTTAATGTGTTCAACACATTAACATAAATACCATTGCTCATTTTGCCACCACACATTGTGTTGGGTGGCAAAATGAGCAAAATTCAAGTTGGATACACCCCCAAGCCGGTCATATACCACTACCCCACCGAGACGACAAATGAACCTGCATTTAGGCGGGCCAGACGATAACTGACATAATTGATGTCCATCGATAAATATTCTATATGGAACATATGTAAAAAAACGATCACTTGTGCAGAGCGACCACGTTTAGAGAGCGACCACGTTTAGACAGCGGCCACTTTTAGAGAGCGACCAATGAGCACACTGCTACCTACTTGATGAAAGCGACCAATTGTGGAGTCTTGCACTTGCATGCTGCGATCCCGTGCGTGCGACGACCACTTGCACAGAGAAACTAAGTATATATACAGTAAACGCTTATATATAGCGACCACTCGCATACAGCGACCATTCGCATACAGCGAAAATTGATATTCAGCCAAGACTCTTATACAGCGACCACTCGCATACAATGAATACTTGTATACAGCCATAATGCATATTGTGTATATATATCTATATATTACTCGCAGGCTTCAACGTGGAGACTTTGACCCATAAGAAATTCACTTGCCTAGTCTGGGACGTTGGGGGAGGGGGCAAAATCGTGAGTATAGCAAACGACTCAGTGACGTAAGCGTTTCAATATTATTTGAAACCAGTTATGTATGTGACAGTAGAACTGGTTGGGCGTTATTCAATCATTTTTTTTCCAGTATTTAAGCATCATTTATTTAACGAGGCTCCCCTGAAAGGGATTTGGCAGGATCGCATCAACACACATAACAATAAATGAGTCAACATAAAATAAGATAAAATACATGGTTTGTCTCTACTGAGACCGTTGAAGATGATAGATCTAAGTAAATAAAATGAAAGATGCTAATTTGTTATATTGAGAAATATGATCGTACAACAAGATCGTACACTAATGATAAGAATACTATGACAATTGGCAGACATTAAAGCGACCAGAATCATGGATATAACGCTGGACCTGATAACACAAGAATAAGTTTTTTTTCGGATGACAAATCAATGGACCCATAGAGCAATATGGTTTCCAGATTATGCAGGTTTTGGGGAATCTTGATTAGTTCCGAAATCTTATCGAACCGGTTAGACCTAGAAACGTCATAAGCGGCACAATGAATTAAATAGTGCGCCGTGCTTTCTCCCTTCGCTCCACATTTTGACATCAATCCGAAGTGCATTGTAGTATACACGGCGCTAGATGTCCAGCAAGCTATGCTGAATGGGCAAACGAGAGTCAAAGCATATCGCCAAATGGCCATAGCCATCTTGTGAGTACGGAACTTCCGCAACTTGAGTCGCCAAATGATACAAAAATAGGTCTATAGACAAAGAGATAATTCAAAACTGACATTCCCTAATTCTGTCAGTGCAAATGATGAGTGTCTGTTTGGTGTAATTCTTCGACTGGGAAACCAATTTGGACACACTGCCTGGACATTGCATGGGACAGCTATGATTGCATTACCTTATCTTCCCCCACTAGACCATTCACAGATGACATGTCACGTTATAACCCAGCTCGTGCCAGCAATGCTTGCTTCGATAAAGGTAACTTAACATAAGAAAACCAGGTGTAAGGCGCGCATTATCCTGCTTCAAAGGCGGCGGAAAAGCTAAAATCCGCCAGTCTCCAATTGTTGCCCATAATACAGCCATGGAACAAGGGCTAGAGCGGATCCATGTCCTGTGTAAGGCATTCAGTAACCGCCCTGGGCCAGTGTATATGAGCAATACCTTGCGCTACTCACCACGCACCACATATTTGGCGTCTTATATGTGTCTTAAAATTTGAGGTTGCATGATACACTGTAGCCGTAAACGTACACTATATAAAATAGGACAAAAGCTGAATCCGAAGTTTTTGTACGCTTGTACGTGATTATGAAAATGCGATATAGACACACGGGAACACAACTCCCCTCTCCCTGAAAAAACATATACATACCACGAAACATTATAATGGCGACAGTGCATGCATATTCAGATGTGATGTCAGGCACTGAATGCAAACTGTTAAGAATGAAAATATGCCTGTTTTAGCAACAACACATTTTTGACCCAAGTAATTGTTCTAATTTATACTATTAAATACTGACTTCATCTCGTATCGACGCTCCCCGTAGCAGACACTCTACAGACATTATTATCCGGGCGCTTCCGGTCTGTTCTGGATGGTGGACGCCAGCGACCAGGAAAGGCTTCTGGAGGCCAAGGAGGCATTGTGGGACATCCTGACGGAAGGGGAGCAGGATTTGGAGGGGTTACCACTCCTGATCCTGGCTAACAAACAGGATCTGGCGTCAGCAGTCAGCGTGGAGCGAATAGCTGAAGCCCTGGAGCTCCACAAGTTGAAGCGGCGGAAATGGCGTGAGTGTGATGTGTCACGTGACGCCCACGCGACCTGAGGTTATTGATACAGTAATTGTCCAATGGGTTTTGCGACAAATGTTTTAGATATTAATTGACTATATGTTTATTGCATAATATTGTTGGTGTAATTTCCTTCATACTCAAGGGCCAATGGCATCTATACACGAATTGTGGGGGATAAGAAAGCCACCTTCAAGGATCGAGGTTTTAGCTTTGAGCTGCCAGTAGGCATGTTAAGTTAAATAAGACAATATCATCTGCTGACTTTATCGTGTCTTCGTCCAATCGGTCGGACAGTCCTATGTCGATGGGGCGCGCGAATCAATGGCCGTTAAGTCTAAAGCATGGCACAACAGACAATACATAATATGTCGAATTAATCCAGGGAAGATCTGTAGTTGATAGATCTGTACACATTGACGGTTCGCAGTGTATAATAATTAATAAATTCTAGATCACCTTTAACAGGATCTAAATACTAACTTCAAGGGGCTTTTTCGCAGACGTGTTCCCCATTGTGGCTAACTCTGGGGTCGGAATGATGGAAGCGATGGATTGGTTTGTTGATGCGATGACGGGGACCCAGGCACCAGACAACACATATTCCTCCAGTGGCCGTGCTGTGGAAACCAGATACTGATCACAAACCAACAGGAAGTTTATATAAGTCACACTGACTTTCACTTGTTTAGACTATGCATGGATTAGTCTTGTTCTTTGTGTTTTTTTCTGCGATTACATGTGTTTAAGTAAACAATAATACTAAAACAATTGCTCAAAGAATTATTCAATTGCTTCAATTGCATAAAAACTGAATGAAGGCTACTTGCAGTAAAAGGTACCGAAATAGACACACTGACGTGACTATGGCAACCATGAACATCCCGAACCACGTTATGAGGAAGACATATTCGCCAATCTCGCTCGTAACAAGTTGACATCGGCCGGTGTGCCGATGGACTTGCCCAGGCTGACGAATCTTGACCTCACTTACGACACTTTGATTGCTATAGAGGCTCGCTGCTAATAGATCGTTCCAGACATCCCAGGCGACATCTATCGTCTAAAATATACACTGCGTGTTACGGGTTAGAAAGTAGATTATCGCATGCGTTTAACATGCATGCATATGGAGTCAGTTCAGGTAGCCGACTTCAACGTTTCTTTTTTCAGAGGAAGGTTTGTTCTATGGCATTGTTATTCACAGAACAAACAAAAATATGTCTCCATAAACTTTCCTGTAAGTATTATATTGTATAATGGAATCACAGCTTATATTTCACTAAGTTAATAACAGTTTAACAGTCCTATCTGTTCGCCTCCCCGTTCGACATTCCTGGTTGCTACGCAACAAGGCCAATTCAGTGTACTCGGATTCCTATTGAAAAGACAGTGTATACCGGTCCATATAATCGCTTGATAACAAGTTATAATCGGTACACATCTGGAACCAAGTTATGTATTCTGTACAACATATATCCCTGAATCAGATTTGTAACATATTTAGACAAAATAAACGCCAGAACGATCATCATTTTCGCACTGAAGAACAGCAGCAAACTGAGAATATGGCCGCTTTCCTACCACGCGCAGCGTTGTGACAGTCATTACATTCGTCGGTTGGCATTTATATCAGCTGTTTTCTCTGCTTTTATGCCTCCATCTCGTTCTTAAAATGGTATTATTTGATAGTCAAAATATTTATCTGTACAAAGTGGGTTTTTGTTTTGTTGCTGAAAATTACACAGCTATAAGTTAGTACTCGCCTTTTGCGTGTTATGCTGCACAGGGCGAGCTAGAGCGACCCGAAACACGCGCCTGCCAGAATTTCCCCTGGAACGGTCTATTGTGTGCTGTTTCCACGGTCCTCCCTTGTCAGCCACGGTAAATCAATCTTGAACCCATACGCCGCGAAAGTCCTATCGACGAGATAACTCACCGTGTAAAACTGACCAATGGCATTCAGCGTCTGAGGCAGCAGAACAAACATCTTGGTGAGGAACAATCGGTTGCCATGCAAAAAGTGCCAGACACATGAGGTGAGTCGATTTGTTCTATGGCGGTTTCCTTAGTTACGCAATATAATTATTTTATGAACTGACCAAGCAAGCGCAAATTCAGTCTTTGTCGCAGGGACGTAAACATCTATGATTATCCTTATGCAATGCTTCAAACGGTCTGAACGAAGGGATAACGTACAGTTCTCGCGGGTTTTATTTCCAGGTTAGGTCTTTTGGGGACCAACCAAAAATCACGCGCTCTTAGAACGAGCTAGTGCCCATCACGCTGGTGCTTTGCTGCAGCTGCGTGACGCACATTCATATTAGTCAATCGAGTGGGTGTGAAACCGTTCTTTGTTTGCTTTGGTCCAGGCATTGCTAAGTATAAAATCTATTGTTAATATAGGACATGGGTCTCTAAATAATGCATGTGGTCCGTTTGATGAGGCTGTTGGAAGCGTTTTATTTTGAGACGGATCATCGGTGTTTACAAACGGAGCACCATGGTCAGTCCAAATAAGGAGCGTTGTCACGTAACCATAGACACCACGCGCAGACATGCGAATCATTATTACGTCATACGACATGAAGAACTACGCGCAGTACATTAGATCACACTGACAGTCACTCATGAGACAACCGCATTCTGGTTTATCAACTGTCTAACAGAACTGTGCAGTCCTACGAAATGTGGTTGCGCAGGTGCCAGAGTTCAAATAAAAAAACGCTTTAGGGCTCATAACTGCACTAGTAAAAACACAATGCGTAGCATTTAGAACGGAAAGGGAGTATGAAAGCAAGGGGACCCACACCTTAGTGTATGTTATTAAATGTATATTATCTACGGTTGACATGCATAACTGTTTGGATAAAGCTTGGGAAAATGGTAGCGAACGCACGTTTGCCAATTTACAAATCACTGTGGAAGAGTAGTATAAAGCACAATTCGGGAAGACTTTAACATCGCCCATTGGCACACCGGGAGGGGGTAATAAGCTACGAACATATGCAAACCTAAGAACAATTTATACCATAAGGTGCACTGTTTATATATATACATATTATACTACTTTGCTTTAAAAAACCTCAAGCTCCGAAAACAACTTACGGCTACGATTCTAATGTTAACCATGCCAGTAATCATGTTTTATTGAAATTCTGTTCCAAGACTGTCGCTATTATACAGTCTCACCTTCTCAACCAATGCCCTACGCTAAATCCTGTGCGCGCGAATATGTGGGCAGACGTAATTGATACAATCTTTGTTGAAAAGTCAGTAAACACCCTTCATAAAGAATTAACCTCCATATAGGTTGCTATGACTGTCAGTGTTTATTTTAGAAGCAAACTGTTCTCTCGCGTTCATATGCCCTCTATGGCCTTGGCGGCACACACCCACCACTGTACTAATGTAGTGTCCCCCCCCCCCCCACAGCCTCAACCCCTCGGGGGGCGTCCGTTGCCTGGGTCCCGGTTCCATATGCGCTCACCTCTATCGCTGATACGCAGTTCGAACTGGGGCACCAGCTTCTTACCGTCATAGGATAGCCACCGAGCGAGTAAGCCTCCAGCGTGTTGCTCACAATCTCGCCTAGGTGGCTGAGGATCGCTAATCTATTGAGTGTTGTTCTATTTATAGCCATCCACGTGTTGAAACTCAGCGCGTCGCATCCAAGTAATGTCAACAACCCCTGTTTCACCTGACGTTACAAGAATGACGAGCAGAGCACGATGGGACTTACCTACTATACAAGTTTACCACATTCGATATCTAGTGGACATAGGTCAAACACACAGATCCAGGCAGCCATATACTGTAGAGGAAACGGGCACGGATGACATTGTACCACATTGACATTTCGATGAGAATTTGGTGAACAATATGTCCACCTCTACAATATCTATACTGTTGGCACATTTTTGGTCTAGCGTATATGAATGAACATGGTCAGAAACTAATGGAATATAATCAAATGTGGACTCGCCGGAACGCTGGAGATTATAGGAACGTGACCGGCTTATAAGTAGGCTCACATGTCACAATTTCCTTTATCTTGGTGTCACAAGATTAAAGCCACCCAATGCGGGAAATTGATTGTCACTGGTATGGCTATGGAAGAACCACGTGTGTTGATCTTCGGTCTGGACGGTGCAGGGAAAACCACTTTCCTATATCGCTTGAAGCTTGGAGAGGTGGTTAAAACCGCACCAACCATAGGTAAGTCAGGAACATTTCAACGTGTGTAGTGTGGTCGGGTGGATGGGGTGGAATACGGTACGCTTTAAGAGGCGCTGACGACCCACAGCACCCGCCGCCCCACCCCACAAAAAAACGGATGTAACCAAGCAATACATGTGTATCAGCTTTTGGAAGTCAAATTGATTCTCATAATTCCTACGCACACATGGAATCGAAATTCATGTATTTACCAATAGGCCAACGGCCTTTCAGTATTCAATAAAGCATTTAGACTCATAATTCCTATTCGGTCTATTTCGCCATCAGACCGTATACATATTGTCAGTATTCCGTATTATATTGATATCATCAATCCGTATTGTTATGGGATCATGACTGCGAGCAGAATCGACTCGTGCTAATTTTCTTTTCTGTTACTAAAGCAGGTTATGACTGACTGTACATTGATTTATAAATGGATATAGAGAGTTAGTCTGCCATATACTTTGGATGCACCATTGGCGTTTATGTTAAGGTGTTAAGGCAAAATGAGCAAACCTCAATTTGGGTACACCACCAAGCTTATCATATACCATTACCCCACGGAGAGAACAACTCAACCCACGATAACTATGTCCATCGATAACCATTTCTTATCAACTAGCATTGCTTACAGAAGCGTATTACAATGGCCTTCCAGTCATACAGCGAAAATATGCATACAGCGATCAATTGTACAGAGCGACCACCTGTATACAGCGAGCTTATGTATAGTGCGACCACCTGTACAGAGCGACCACCTGTATACAGCGAGCATATGTATACATCGACCACCTGTACAGAGGGACCACTTGTACAGAACGACCAAGTTTAGGGAGCGACCAACTTGCATAATGCGACCACTTGATGAGAGCGACCACTTCTGGAGTCCACCTAATACATGCTGCGACCACGTGTATACGACGACAACTTGCGCAGAGAAACTAGTTACATACTGTGAACGCCTATTTACAGCGACCGCTCTTATGGAATGGAATGTTGGTGTTTTAGGCCACTTTTGTGCACATACAGGCTAAATTGGGCCAAGGAACCTCCCGAGACGATGAAGGATGAAGGAATGAAACATGCCCCAGATTAGGTGCCCGAGCCCGGATTCGAACCCAGGACCTATTGATCTGCGGTCTAGTGCGCTAACCACTACACCAGGGAGGCCCCCCGCTCTTATGCAGCGATCACTCGTATGCACCTAACGCCTGCATACAGCGAACACTTGTATACAATTACGACTTGTATGCATGGATCACTTGTATACAGTCATGTATATGTACACATTATTTTACCCGCCAGGCTTCAACGTGGAGACTCTGACCCATAAGAAATTTACTTGCACAGCCTGGGACTTTGGGGGACGGGACAAAATCGTGAGTATGGCAAACGACTCTGTGAGTAAAGTGCGCCCTTAGTTCTAAGGCTGCGGTAAAGGGAAACATCGGAACCAGAGCTAGAGCGAATCCATGTCCTGTATAAGGCATTCAGTAACCGCCATGGGCCAGTGTATCTAAGCAATACATTGCGCTACTCACCACTCACCACGTATTCTGCTGTTTTATATTTGTATTACCATTTTAATCATATGGAAGGCAGCTGCGATCATTAAAGAGACAAAGTTTGCGCAAATCAGTTGCTTTTCATATGCGTATAATTAGTATTCTCATCAAAATGAAAAAATATCATAGTTCACATATATTAATGCATATGAACCACCTATAATAGGGGTATAAAATAAGCGACTCAAGAAATCCCATGTCAAGCAGCGTTGATGTTTGGTATGTCCAAAAACCATGTCTAATTGCAATAAAGACCACATGCAAAAGAATATAGAAACATATAAGATCGAACATGAGTTGTCGTTCATCTCAGGATTACATATGCACGAGTCCCGCATTTTACCAAGAATAATAATATATTTATTGTCATATAAAGCGGTTGTATGGTACATTGTGGCGGTAATGGTACACGATATCAAATATGACAAAAGCTGAAGCTGAAGGCGCTTGTACGTCATTATGCAAATGCGATATAGACACACAGGAACACAACTCCCATCTTCCTGAAAAGACGAAAAACAAAAACAAACAAAAACATATATATATATATAGATACAATGAAACACGATATTGGTGACAGTGCATGAATATTCAAACATGATGTCGGGCACTGAATGCAAAATTCTACATTAGGGTGGGCGGGAGGATATCTAAACATGAACATATTCAAGTTTTAGCAACAACGCGTTATTGACCTAAACAATTGTCCTAATTAATATCATAAAAACTGACTTCATCTCGTATCGACTCTCCTCCTAGCGGACACTCTACAAACATTATTACACGAGCGCTTCCGGTCTGCTCTGGATGGTGGGCGCCAGCGACGAGGAAAGGCTCCCGGAGGCCAAGGAGGCATTGTGGGACATTCTAACAGAAGGGGAGCAGGATTTGGAGGGAGTGCCACTCCTGATCCTGGCCAACAAACAGGATCTGGCGTCAGCAGTCAGCGTGGAGAGAGTAACGGAAACCCTGGAGCTCCACAAGTTGGAGCGGCGGAAATGGCGTGAGTATGATATGTCACGTGTCGCCGGCGCGACCTGACGTTACTGATACAGTAATTGTCCAATGGGTATTGCGACAAATGTTTTAGATATTAATTGAATATATGTTTAGTGCATAATATTATTGGTGTCAATTCCTTCATACTCAAAGGCCAATCGCATCTATACACGAATTGTGGGAGATAAGAAAGCCACCCTCAAGGATCGAGGTTTTAGCTTTGAGCCGCCAGTAGGCATGTTAAGTTAAATAAGAAAATATCATCTGCTGACTTTATCGTGTCTTCGTCCATTCGGTCGGACAGTCCTGTGTCGATGGTGCGCGCGAAAATGGCCGTTAAGTCTAAAGCATAGCACAACAGACAATACATACGGTGCCGAATTAATCAATAGCCAGGGAGGATCTGTAGATGATAGATCTGTAGTTGACACATTGACGGTTCCCAGGGTCTAATAATAAATAAATTCTAGATCACCTTTAACACGATTTAAATACTAACTTCAAGGGGCTTTTTTCCAGACGTGTTCCCCATTGTGGCTCACTCTGAGGTCGGAATGGTGGAAGCGATGGACTGGTTTGTTGAGGCCCTGGCGGGGACCCAGGCACCAGACAACACATATTCCTCCAGTGGCCGTGCTGTGGAAGTGGTGGATACTGATCCCAAACCAGCAGGAAGTTTATATAAGTCACACTGACTTGTTTGGACAATGCATGGATCAGTCTTCTTCTTTCTCCGTGTTTTTTCCTGCGACTACTTTTGTTTAAGTAAACAATTAAACAATAATAGCAAAACACTTGCTCCAAAAATTATTTAATTGTTTCAATTGCATAAAATTGGATGAAGACTACTTACAGTAAATAAAGCTAAATAATCTGCATGATAGTTGCATTTCAACTCTAACAACGATTTACCGAATATATACTTTTATATATTATTTGACTATATATAGATAGGACGTAACATGACACCACCTGCCTTGCGGCCTTGCTGCCACGTTAATAGACACGTGTTGCCATAGTTACATCTAATATAACTTGTTATATCACATTCTTTGCTATGGATTCGTATGAGTTATTTCGTATGAGATTCTTTCTTGAATTGACCAAGCAAGCACAAAGCCACCATATATGTCGCAGAGATGTAAACATGTATGATTATCCACCTTATACAATGCTTCGAACAGTCTGAACAAATATATCATCTTTATTTCCATTATCATTTTATATGTAGGACTTAGTGGACCAAAACAAATGTTTATGGTAAATTGTGAAGAATTCTCTAGTCACAGAAAAATGTTTCAAACCATAATTATGGGGTTGGTGTTATCCTTCAGTCGGGAGGCACAAAAAGGCTTAACTGACCTGTTATCAGGCGAAAATACGGCGTTATTATTTGCACGTGGTACATTTATCGACTTATCTAAGAAATTACGTGTGTGAATACTTTTTGCAATATTTTTCTCATTCTTAAGCTGTGTTATTCGTTACATAGGCCACGCGCATGTATGAACGTGTTGTAGACCAAATAAAGAATTGAATCATCATGCACTCGTACATGTTCCAAGTAATCGATTCTCACAATGCAGCGGAGCATTCTGTGTGCCCCCCCACCCCAACACCAACATGGGGGGGGGGGGGTTGAGGCACTACATATAGTTAGAAATAAACGTGTGTTCCTCCATATAGATTTATATGACTGTCAGTGTCTATTTTGAATGCCTTATTGTACCAAAAATGACTCAATGACGACAACATCTCGCACTTTCCTCTAGCCCTCCATATGCTCTCTATGTCTTGGGCCGCACACCCCCACCACTGTACTAATGCAGTGGCCGCCCCCCCCCCCGCCCCCAACCCGGGTCTATAACCCGGTTCCTGGTTCCATACGCGCTCACACGCACTTGGACCTGGGGCACCAGCTTACACTATCATATAATAACCACCTAGCGAGTAAGCCTCAAGCGCGTTGATCACAATCTCCGCGTGGTGGCTGAGGAGCGTGAATCCGAATGAGGGCAACTCTATTTATAGTCATCCACGTGTTGAAACCCAGCGCGTCGCGTCGACGACATGTCAACAAGCCGTGTTTCACCTGACGTTACAAGAATGACGAGCAGGGGAGCACGATGGGACTTACCATACTATATAAGTATCTAGTGGACAGATGTCAAACACGCAGATCGAGCCAGCCGTATACTGTAGAGGAAACGGACAAGGATGACATTCCATTGACACTTCGATGAGAACTTGGTGAACACTATGTTCACTTTCACAGTATGTATTCGGTTGGCACATTTTTAGTCTAGCGTATGTGAAGGAACTTGGTCAGAAACTAATGGAATATAATTGAATGTGGACTCATGCACTGAAGATTACAGGAATGTAACCGGCTTATAAGTAGGCTCAAATTTTCCTGTATCTTGGTGTCTCAACGTTTATGACCACTCAATATGGGAAATTTATTGACATGGATGTGGCCATGGAAGAAAACACCACGTATGTTGATCTTCGGTCTGGACGGTGCAGGGAAAACCACTTTCCTATATCGCTGGAAGCTTGGAGAGGTGGTCACAAGCATACCAACCATAGGTAAGTCAGGGACATTTCATAGTATGTAGTATGATCGGGTTGATAGGATGAGATACGGATCGCTTTAAGAAGCGCTGATGACCCACAACAGCCCCCCCCCCCTCATCCCTAAAACAAAAAGTTGTGGCCAAGCAATACATGTGTATCAGCTATTTGGAGTAAAATCGATCCTTATAATTCCTAGTCTGTCTTTTTCTATGTTAGACTGTAGGCCTATATGCACAATCAGGAATTGGTATTATATTGATATCATGAATCCGTATTGTTCTGGCAGCTTTTCTGTTGTTTTGTTGTTTTGTTTTTCTCATGTAGAGCCATTCCCTGGCTATTCCAGGCTTAAACATAGTTATTATATGTATCTATCGTAATATGCGCATTACAGACATTTTCTCCTGCAATTAGTTAAATAATCTTTTCTTTTACTGAAGCTGATTATGACTGACTGCACAAATATATAATTTATGAATGGGTAGAGAAAACTAGTCTACCGTGTATCTGTGATATGCCAATGGTGTTTATGTTAAGGTGTTGAGCGGTTAAAATGAGCAAAGTTCAAGTTGGATACAGCCCCCACCTGGTAATGTACTACTATCCCGTAGAGTCGACAGATCAACCTAGAGCTAGGAGGGGCTGACGATAACTATGTCCATCGATAACTATTCCTTATCGACTAGCATTGTTACCAGACGCTTATGCTATTTACAATGGCCTTCCAGTCATACAGCGATTATATTTATAGAACGACCAATTGTACAGAGTGATCACCTGGATACAGCGACCAATTGTACAGAGCAAGCATATGTATAATGCGAGCATAGGTAAACATCGAACACCTGTACAGAGGGACCACTTGTACAAAGCGACCACTTATGCAGAGCGACCACTTGTAGAGAGCAACCACGTTTAGAGAGCCACCAACTTCCATAATGCGACCACGTGTAGAGAGCGACCAACTTGTATTCATCTAACACCTGCATACAGCGACCACTCGTATACAGCGACCACTCGTATACAGCGACCACTCGTATACAATGACGACTTGTATGCAGGTGCCACTTGTATACAGTCATGTATATGTACACATTATTTTACCCGCCAGGCTTCAACGTGGAGACTCTGACCCATAAGAAATTTACTTGCACAGCCTGGGACTTTGGGGGACGGGACAAATTCGTGAGTATGGCAAACGAATCTGTGACGTAAATGTTTGTCTATAAGTAATAACTGGTTGGACGTTATTCACTTAGACCTGCATTGTAGTATATGCGGTACTAGATATCCAGCAAGGTAAGCACAATGGGCAAACGAGAGTCAACGCATTTCAAAATGCTCTGCAAAGTACATTTTAAGTGAATAATTTGCCCGGTGGCAAAACCCATGGTTATTGCATGCGACCGTTATGATCGCATTACCTTGTCTCACCCACTAGACCAGTCACATATGGCATGTCGCGTTATCACACAGGTCGTGCCAGCAATATTTGCTTCGAGAAAGGTAATTTAACATGGGAAAACCAGAAGTAAAGTGCGCCCTTAGTTGCGGGAAAAGGAAACATCGGAAACATCGGAACTATAGCTAGAGCGGATCCATGTCATGTATAAGGCATTCAGTAACCGCCATGGGCCAGTGTATATAAGCAATACCTTGCGCTACTCACCACGTATTTTGCTGTTTTATATTTGTATTGACATTTTAATCATATGGAAGGCAGCTGCGATCATTAAAGAGTCAACGTTTGCGCAAGTCAGTTGTGATCCATATGCACACAAGTAGTATTCTCATCAAACTGAAACAAATCACACCTCACATATATTAATGCATATGAATCACCCATAATATAGGTATTAAATATGCGACTCAAAAAATCCTATATCAAGCAGCGTTGAAGTGTGGTATGTCAAAAAAAACATGTCTAATTGCATTAAAGTCCCCATGCTAATAGCATGAAAACATATAAGATCGAACATGAGTGGTTGTTCGTCTAAGGATTCTCACATATGCGTGAGACCCGCATTTTACAAACATATATACATATACAAATATACATTTACATACAATGAAGCCCTATACTGGCGACAGTGCATGAATATTCAGATATGATGTCAGGCATTGAATGCTAAATTCTACACGAGGGTGGGCGGGGTATTACCGCCTAGATCTGGGGGATATCTAAGAATGAAAATATTCCTGTTTTGGCAACAACACATTATTGACCCAAACAATTGTTCTAATTAATACCATTAATACTAACTTCATCTCGTATCGACGCTCCCCCTAGCGGACACTCTACAGACATTATTATCCGGGCACTTCCGGTCTGCTGTGGATGGTGGACGCCAGCGACGAGGAAAGGCTTCCGGAGGCCAAGGAGGCATTGTGGGAAGTCCTGAGAGAAGGGGAGCCGGAATTGGAGGGAGTGCCACTCCTGATCCTGGCCAACAAACAGGATCTGGCGTCAACAGTCAGCGTGGAGAGATTAACGGAAACCCTGGAACTCCACAAGTTGGAGCGGCGGAAATGGCGTGAGTATGATGTGTCACGCGACGCACCCGCAACCCCACGTATCGGAAGCGTTCAAGTTGTTGATACAGTAATTGTCCAAAATGTATTGTGACAACTGTTTTTAGATATTAGTTAGGTATATGGTTCATCGTATAATATTGTCGGTGTTATTTCCTTCATACTCAAAGGCCATTGGCAGCTATACACGAATTGTGGGAAATAAGAAAGCCGGTCGGACAGTCCTATGTTGATGGCGAATGCCAATCAATGGCCGTTAGAGTGTTCGTGCCACGCCAAAACAACTTTAGCTCATATTAATCTTCTGTGTTTTCACCCTTATATTATCGAGCTGTAACGCCCCAAATAGTAGAAGGGCATATTTTTTACACTTGTTTTCGCACCTACCAATTTAACTTCTGCGAGCGAGGAAAGTGACGTCAAAGGGGAATACAAACGCAAGGGCTTTTACATTAAGACTCAGATTCTCTCTGCTCATTGGCTTGAACTCAACAAAACGCACTCAACTATGAGACCAATACACGCCCTCGACCACAGATGTCTACGCACTGCATCAACGCTCACCTGTCAATCTTGTGACATCATTGGGGAATTTTCAAATAACGCTTAGATGCAATGCTTCTCAGAAATAAACCCGCCGGATCTCACTTTTGCTACTTTGACGAAAGCGTTTATAGTGATATCGTGGAATACAAATTTCAATTCAATTAAATTAAAACAAATTGTTATTTGTTTATCTTCCCTAAACCAAGTTAACTCTGAGCAAGACAAAATCGTGGCACGAACACTTTAAGTCTAAAGCATGGCACAACAGACAATACATGCTATGCCGAATTAATCAATAGCCAAGGATGATATGTAGTTGGCACATCTGTAGTTGGAACCATGAGGGTCCGCAAGAGCCAATAATATATAATATCTATATCACCTTCAAGAAGATTTAATCACTAACTTCAAGAGTTTTTTTTTGCAGAATTGTTCCCCATTGTGGCAAACTCTGGGGTCGGAATGATGGAAGCGATGGACTGGTTTGTTGAGGCCCTGACGGGGACCCAGGCACCAAACAACACATAGTTCTCTGGTGGCATTATTGAGGAAGTCAGATACTGACCGCAGACCTGCAGGAAGTGTATATAAGTCACACGGGCTTTCAGTTGTTTTGACTAATCGGGATTATTTGTTCATGTTATTTGGTTGGGGGGGGGGGGGGTTTCATGTGGGTTGGGCTTATTATCAATTGATGGAATCGATTGTACATTAGCTGGAATTTGTGGCTGTGATGCGTAGGGTTAAAAATTTAAACATCAGGCGCGTTAACGTGGGAATCATAGGATTGAACTGCAACACGGTCGAATATCGAACAAAAAAAACATAGCGAAGAATAAAGAATCAAATGTGTCAAAGGAAGTAGATAACGTAGTAGATAGATCATCTGGTTAACGCGGCCCATATTCGTTATCCACAAAAGTTATGGCATCGAGGTACAAATTCCCCGATTCGTGTATGTTGGACTCGAGCTAGTGGGTTGATTAGGTTTCGCTATGGCTTCCGATGGAAGGGGTGGGGGGGAGTTAGGGAGAATAGTAAAGTATGCACATATGGGCAGCCTAAATTATTCCCTTTCTTCGCATGTTTTCTCTTTCTTTGGAGCAGAAATGTTTTCTTACAAAGTGTCCATCTGAGTCTGAAGATTTCATTCTTTCATTTTTTCCTCGCATACTCCGGTACGTGATTCTCTCACCCAGAGATCATCATCAGCTTCCTCTATATAAGTTGCATAACTGTCAGTGTCTGATTTGGATGTATTTTTGTCACCAAACTATTCTCTTAATGACCACAAAATAGCGTTCTTTTCTGTTCCCCTCCTTATGTCCTGTAAGGCCTGGGCGGCACAGCCCCACCACTGCAGTAGAGCAGTACGTGCCCCCCGGAAGTGGAGAACGTATTCCTACGGGACATGTTTATTAACCATTGGAATGTATAATCTTGAGACTATATTGTCCTACAACAAATTTGACTGTGTATATGTTTTAATATGTCGCCATAACGTAACCTTCGGCGCATGAACCTAACATACCCATCGCCCTTTAATTCGACAGCACATACAAAATGGGGCTGCGATATAGACAGTTTATTTCAATGCCATTAACGATTTGGCTTTACAGATTTAGTTCACATAAGCCATTTTAACACTGATACTGCATTCATCAAGCGAAATCCAGTAATTTGATGTCATTGTGACCAGGTGGACCTTCAAAAGTTACATCCAAACTATTCTTAATGCGTACAGTATAATTATAGCCTAGTGTCTGTTATTATAACCTGTTAAGCGTTATTATTGTTAGCAAATATTGTACTAGTTAAGTTATTATACTTGTCTAGCTCTTGTATTAAAATCGCCATGTAAATGTTGAGGTGATCGTTCACTTGCGTTTATTTTATTGATAGCCTCTTGCAATAAATATTGTTTACTGCAGAAATTAAAAATCAAACTGTCCCGCCAAGACTACAATGATGTGTAAATGATGTGTAAACGTGCGATAAACAAATTGCACGATTTACAAATATCTGATCTTTCGTGAGACTCCTCCTCCCTGCCACGGGAAACCAATCAATCAGCCAAGCCAAGAGGGTGACTGGTTGGGTTATTATTTTCATTTTGGTCAGCTTAAGTACATCACTACTGGTGATGGTGACTATTAAAAGACATTCCAGCCAATGTAAAACACCACCAATAGGGCCAAATTTCATATCTCGTCGCGTGAATATAGCTAGTAAGTCGCACCAACTTGTGCCCAAGAAGACAAATTGGTTTTAATTGTAAACATCTCGTATCGTAACGCCTTTCAACATATGAGAGGCACAACGAAAAAATGTAAAATTTGTGGTGTCTTGTGTTGACGAAATTTACTGTAATTTCAAGAATGTTGACATAACAGAACCTCTGTCTGACGATGCATCATCATCATACCATTATACGGTATAGCATGGTCTTCTCGTCATTCACTTGCTGGTTTGAAAATAAGTTGTTGTTCACTAAACTCTTACTTCAGCGCAATGGCTGTGCTTTTGAAGCGTACGTGCGTTGACATGGAATAATATTGATGCACCCTATTATGTTACGCATGGTGCAGAATGAGAAGATGGGTCTGACCTTTCCCAGAGTCCGGTTCTCGTAGCTGGATGGCACAGTCATTAAACGGCGATAATATTTCATTCTGTATCCGGATTCTAATCAAATGTGTAAATAAATGTCAAGCTATTTGATATCCAGGATCCACGTAAAAAGCAGCCGTTGATTACGGCGGCAGATGAAAGGGAGATGTAGCGGCCAAAAAAGGGGGAAAAATTGCATCACCACATTCTTAGAGAGAGATGCAAACCAAAAAAACATTTTAATTGGGGCGAATAGGGGGTAATCGACCGGGATTTTCAAACTAGTCTCGCCTAGCAATGCCTGCCCAACCCCACCCTCTCCTCATTCGCAGAAAATCGCACGTCATCCCATTTGCTCGAATTATTTGCTGGAAATCATAATAGATGCCACGATATTTTACAATTTGATGAGCAGTGTTGTCTGGCGAGAAATTCAAGGCAATGAATCTATAACTTTAATACTTGCGCAATATATCTTTATTACCTGCATGCTAAATAAAAGAATGAACATATGCTGAATTGTACCTAAGGACACGGGTACGTCATAGGGAATAGGATCCACCTATGCAGCTTCAGAAAAAGTTACATTTTACGTCAAACTGGGGGAAATAACTTTACGTATTGCCTGTATGCCCCTAAATGTAGTCAATGGCAGCACTAGGTTACATGAACCGTATCTAAATAATGTAATAAATGTGTCTAAACTATATATCTATAAACTATATGTGTACAGCGAACAACAACAAAAAGAAATACAATATTATATACAATATGTTTAAGCAGAATTCTCAAGGATTCAGGGTTATTAGCCGACATCAATTTAGTTATACGGCGCACAATATTTCTGTACCCAAACATGTGTTTAAGTAGTTAAACCGAATCAAAACATTGTAAAATTGCTTTGCTTGCATGAAATATGAATGAAGGCTACTTGAAGTAAATCAGGTTAAATAATGTGTATGATAGCTGCTAATGAAGGAAGGCGGCCCCTTTCAAAACTAACAACGATTTACCAGATATACATTTTTATATACGTTATTTGTCTATATATATATATATATATATATATATATATATATATACATAGTCATTAAACGGCGATAATATTCTATTCTGCATCCGGATTCTAATCCAATGGATAAATAAATTTCAAGCTATTTGATATCCAGGATCCACATGAAAAATAGCCGTTGATTACGGCGGCAGATGAAAGGGCGATGTAGCGGGCAAAAAATGTGTATCATATATATATATATATATATATATATATATATATATATATATATATATGACGCAATCCTTATTTATCCCCTAATCAAATAAACACAAAATATACTAAACCATATAATCCGAATAATATCAATGTCTATATCAATGCTACTTACAAAAACAGTAGGCCAAGCAAGTTCTAGGTTAGTAAATGCAATCGCCCTTTAAAGATACTAATGACTTTATTACATTTATATGTTGGTCGTGATCAACATGGTTTTTACAAAACATTGTATCCATTTTTCAGACTTATCTTCTGTGATTACACTTAGATCGTCGCATTGTTACTGAACTGTGCGTTCACATCAAATGTCACAAACAAACGATATCGGAAAATAATCTGCTGATTATAAACCAAAATTGGTCGATTTCAGTAGCTTTCACATCGAACGCAGCTACAACCCCTACTATGGCCCTGTTTTTATTTCATTTATACGATTTTAATTATACTTACAATTGGAATACCGCGCTTCGTATTGGACAGGTGTGGCTCAGTCAAACGCCAATTAATTCAAACTTTCTTCAGATTCATGTTTAAAGCGATGCATTGTATTAAGTTAAAGCTATTAAGATTAAAGATTAAAGATTGTCTTAAAGATTTAATCACCCAGGAGTGTTCTACATGCGTTGAGTGTAAATCATGTCGAGATATCAATTTTTTTAGGGCTTGATCAGTGCAAGGGTGTTCCTATGTTTCCGATTTCAAAGTTTTTGCCTGGACCCTGTTCAATATCCCTATAAGTGTGCACAAGACAACACATAGCACAACGCACAACGCACAACGTATGACTTATAACACGTAGCATCAATCAGTGAGAATGTGTATCAGAATGTGGACCAAGACCAACCGAATGTTCATACTTCGAGTTCGAAGGTGTTGGTATTCGCCGCTGATATTTATATTCACGTCTTTTTGCACAAGTAGAGCACTATTTACTCAATACCACAGTACACACTTCATAAAACATCGGTAGACTGCTGGTAGATCATACCAATATAAGGCGGCGAACATTGAAATAATTACGCTGGTGAAGACCGAAACAAAAATCTGAAGTTCCCAGTATTAGAGTTTCTTGAGCTAGAGTTCTTCATAGGTAGCCTTCTCCGCTGCGTCATATTTTCCAGATGGTACTGCGGTATAATCTGTCATTGGGACATTGGTTGATACCTGGACAGCCGGAGATAAAATATCGTCCGAGAAGAGCTGCCAGAGCTCGAGGAGAACGCGTTCCGCCATTACACTGCTCGCTCCATCCGCGATCTTCTCAAAAAGAAATAGTCCATCTCTCTGAAGCAGTTCCGTTACGAATGCTTTCTTCTGCCGTGAAATGTTAATCTTGTTTGCGTCGCTCACGCCCGCTGCACTGTGATGTCTATTGACGTCCATTGTAAAGTCAGATAGGTCCAGGCCGCGGAATGCTGTGAGTGAGAATCCCACAAGGTACCGCAATAGACACACTGACGTGACTATGGCAACAACGAGCATCACGAACCACGTCATGAGGAAGAAATATTCATCCATCGCGCTCGTAGCGATTTGGCATTGGCTGGTGTAGTGATGAACTGACCCAAGCTGACGAATATTGACGTTACATAAGACAATTTTGGGTAAATAGAGGCTCGCTGCTAATTGTGTGTCATTTCCTTGGTCCTCCCTTGTGAGCCAGGGTAACTTAATCTTGAACCCATACGCCGCAAAAGACCCACCGACGAGACAACTCACCATGTAAAACTGACCAATGGCATTCAGCGTCTGAAGCAGCAGGATAAACATCTTGGAGAAGAACAATCGGTTGCCATGCCAACAGCGCCCGACACATGAAGTGAGTCGATTTTGTCTATGGCTCGTCGTATACTCCATGACATAGACAGCTGTTTCCTTGGTTACGGCGCGCCGCTCATCTGCGTTTCCAGACAACAAGGCCTTTTTGGCTAAAGTAATGACGTCATCAATGTTAATTCTGCTCTTACGGCAGAGGTGGGACCAGATTGGCGCAGGCAAAAAGTAGAGAACGGCTTGAAGCAAGAAGATCAGGGCCACATACCTGCAGACATGTATGTAAGGAAAATTCAATTGGTCAGCCTGCCCATCCGGTATAAATTCGTCATATGGCAGATGCAGGGAGGCACCACCAGCGCATGCCTGTGGGGTTTGAAATAAAAATAATTCACATTAATTGAGGATATCACACATATATTTTGTCTACTGTGTATTTTTTCAGGAACACATAATCACATGACATGGTTATTGAAGTATTAGGCCATAACAGATGCGCAACGAAAATATGGCAAAACTTATCTGACCCTCATCTACCCTTGATCTTTCAAATGTATCTATAGCTCCAGAAGGAAAGTTAGAGATTAAAACAATTGTTGCCCCCGCTTTGAGATTTTGTTTTGACGAAATCGACACCTAATTTCATATCGGCTTGATACATATATCGGGGAGATTTATGTTAATAATGGGTTTTGCATATACCCATCGACGTTTTTTTTATTCGACTTATGTGCACAAATGCCGAGAAATCTGTATACAGGATCCGTGAGTTTATAGTTGCCGCATTTAGTACGAGGTAACAACAAGGGCATTATTGATGTCGCAGCGTTGTTTACTGTATTGGATCGTTGTGGGTGTTTATGTTTCAATTTGTATCAGGGGAGGCCAGCCAAAGTACGGAATAAATATACTTACTTAAGGTCGAGAGCGGGTGGCGCCTGGGGGATTTTTTTGGAACTAATTTCAATTTTTTTGCTGCCATTTTTAGGTTCTAATGACAACCAATATCACATCAAATACTAGTTATCCTGCCAAATTTGCATATATGTCATATATTACAGGCGAATACACAATATATTCAGGGATTGCATACGCATCGAAAGAAAAAATTGGGATAATTCTGCATTTTTGCCCTATTTTATAGCCTATTTTGGTTACAATCTTTTTTTTTTGCTATTGATGTATTCACCATGACACTAGGCTTCAGCATGCAGTTTTTTAGGGAAGTCTGTCGTCCAGTTTTTTCGGGGGGCTTCAAAAAATCTTGAACAAAATGCATTTTAAGCATTTTCCCATAGACGATTAAAGACGATTTTTTTGTAGCAGTTTAACATATGTTTTTATTACAGTTTTTCAGTAGATCCATAAACAATACTTATTTGGGGGAAAAGCAACATTCTGCCGACGAAATCGGTTTTTCTTTACCTTCCGCCCGCTCTCGACCTTATGCTAGAGCATGCCAGCTCCTGGTTCGGAAAGCTGCGTATCGCAGCAGAATACCATTTAATTTTAATTATGATATTTGCCATTGACGTATTTCCAAAGGTTTTTGGCCTAGCCAGTGACCGTAGCGAGTCCCGTGTGGAGGGGAGCGCCACCCAATGGCCGATTTAAAGACACATTTGGTACAAGACCACGGATACCCCCAAGATCTAAAAAGGAATAGACATGAAGAAACCCAACTCACCGAGTGAATATACTCTGACAAGTCCGCGGTAAAATGAGCCGGCGTCGCGCATCTCATAACCTGCCCTTTCAAGTAGATCCAGGACAGCAGGACATGTACCACAGCCAGAACAACCAGGATTCCTGGAGCGCATACACAGCTCACGGTGGACGCCAGCCCGTCAAACATGGCTCGGGTGACTCGCATCTTAATTTTCGGGATCCAATCTGTAACTGACCCTGCACTTTAGTCTGGATCTTATCTGGATCTGATCTGGCTCTTCAATACACAGTTTGCTATTACTGTGATCCCTATAGCTGCAAATCGCAGCCTGACTTTTGTCTCCTTTACGACAGTCCTACAGTACACACGCACTGAACCATGGAAGCCTGCAACTCATTTGGAGTAGCGACCCCGCGTGTTTTGTTTAGGGTGACCTTTAATAATTCCGTATTTTTTTCTGGAGAGATTGGGGAGGGTGTTGCAAAGTAATGACCGAAAGTGGTGAACCATGGTTAATATAAGTTGATAAATTGGTCGCCCAGGGTATCGGGGACATCATTTATTGTGCCTTATAATTAAGTATAATTTCCAAGCCGGACGAAAAATGATCCAGGCTGGTAATTGTAGGCACATCAATTGTTAGGGTTATTACTTCATTACGCACTTCGCCAGGCACGATCATCTCGGTGTTCAGAGGGAGGAGTAACTAGCATATGAATTGTTGTTTCATGTCACATTATTACGAGTTGATGGTCGTGTTAACTAACACAATGGCGTTATATCTGAACGCGGCTAAACTGGGTCTCGTTTGCAAGCGACCGCTAGTCCACTAATGGTTGACGATTTGGCTGCTGAACGGTGACTAGTCCTACCATCTAATCGACCAGAACGAACCATGCCGCCTCCCACGGTTCCTCTGGTCGATTGTCGTCCAAGATGGCGGGGGGAAATGAGCAGTAGGGAGTTTTCGCGTCATCTTTGTGGCAGCAGCTTGATCTGTAACTTCCTTTGCAAGTTTATATACATTTAAACAAGTTAAAATATAACATGGTTCATACATAATGTTCACATGAGAGGGGGAGAGACAATTATGCAAGTATCAAGTCTGAAATTCTTAGGAGTTCAACTAGATGCTAATTTAACATGGAATGAACATATCCAATATATTAAGGGAAAGGTTGCTCGGGGAATAGGCATTTTGGTGAAAGCAAGAAAGCTGTTAAACAGACACACCCTACGCACCTTGCACTCCAGCTTTATTTACCCTTACCTTGACTATGCCAACGAAGTTTGGGGCGGTACATGTCATAAATATTTAAAACCTCTCATTACGTTGCAGAAAAGAGCCATTAGAATAATATCGGGAGTACCAAGGCTTTCACACACAAAACCACTCTTCTTAAAGTATAATTTGATACCAATTGTTTATCTAAATGAATATAAAATAGTTATAACTATGTATAATTACTACCAAGGTACAATTCCCAGGACTATCGCTGATATATTTACTCCAACGTCGCAAGTAGACAGTTACAATACAAGGGCGTCTACTCATCTGCGGGTACATAAACCAAAGAATACTTTATCTGAGAAGGGAATAAGAACCACAGGTCCCAGGATATTTAATAAGTGGCTTAGAAAGGTAAATTTTTGCACGTCAAAATACATGTTTAAGAAAGAAGTTAAACGCATTATATTAAACACGGTCACTGTTGAATAGTCTGTTGCCTTTACAATTTCAACTCTAACCACGTTCACCATGTACGAGCGAATAAGCCTTTGGCTTCTGCTCTTGCCACTATAAATGTATTGTAAAGATGTACTAAATGAATGTAATGTGTGTGTTCTTTTGGCAATAAACTGATTATTATTATTATTACATGATTGAACTAACGCTCGTTCACAGTACCCTTCTCTCTACTGTTTAGATTAGGGGGGGCCTCCTTGGTGCTCCTCCGGTCGCCGAGCCGATACAGACACTGGGGCTCTAGTCAAAGAACACGGATTAAAATGTTCTCTGTAATATAATTCAGTGACTATCCAAGATTTTGCACAAGAGAGTCAGGACACACAGTGCTCATACAGCATCTTATTACTTTCCCACATGCAACACATAGCCTAAGCCAGCGCGGAAAATATTTGTCGCCTCGTTTTCTAATTTGACATGAAATATTCATTGACAAGTCTAAAACGCTGTTCCTCCTTTCTTGTGGTCCGCTGAATGTGCACGTCGCAATCAGCATATGTGTTATCAGGTTATTGGAGCAGCCGCCGCATCGCCTTCCCTGTCAAATTATTCCCGCAGGAACTCAAACGTTGTTATTTCCGCCATGAGACAGATTGTCAACCCTTTTCGACTATCTCGCGTTCGGCACAAAGCTTTTATGCGCCTGCGCAAAGGCAAAATTTAGGTCAAGAAATGATCGACTAGCTGTCGCTTGCGAACGAGGCCCTGGTGTAACCTGACTCAACCCGTCTTGCTGCCCCTTTAGACAATTGTTGCCATAGAGACATTGCGTTGTACAATGAAACATGACGTCCCGCACAAATAACGAACTGTGGTTTAAGGTTAAAATGCCTGGCCCAGCTGCACGTGCCATGTTGCCTGGTCATGATAGTATCCATTGTTACATTGTATAAATGAATGGTGATATCGCGAATATCGAGGAATTCACAGGCTGCTATAACGGATCGCGGTAAATAGGCAAAGGATCTTCGCGTTGAGCCAGGAATTGTGCGGATAACGATCCCCGAAACTTGCCAACAACTGATCCCGAATTTTCCAGAATTACTGGATGCCAATCGCAGAGATCGTAAAAGCACCCCCAACCCCCCACCGCTATAGCAGCTGCCAATAAAACATCCAATTTGATACGTGGCTGAGCACATTAACGTTTTCAGACGTCAGATATGTGGTCAATCGTTTTTGGAAAGGAATGTGAAAGTTCTGCTAAATAGCGAATGAAATATTAAAATAAATCAACAGCAATATACTTGTTTATAGCTGTATTAATGCGGTGAACTGTTGCATGCGCCCGGAGCCTGGTCGCCAAACGATAGCACAGCTAATAAGTGGGAAAGCGGCGTTCATGTGCCGCTCTCTGAGGCGCCGCCAATTCACTGTGGCACATTAAAAAATAGACGACATATTTTGCACTTTTTATTAATTATTTATTCTTTGGCAATGGCAATTACGGTCATCATCCCCTAAGATTGCATTGATGGAAAAAAAATCCATAGGTCACCGTTGGTATTTAGACAGTAGGGAAGATTTAGTTATGTAATGCTATTGAAATGTAAAATTTTTGAATATTGTTCATTTTTCTCATTAAAAGCACACTGAAAAGAAATGAACACTGATTCTTTTTCATGCAATTCATTTGTATTTCGTTGTACCTCTGGTACATCATGCAATAAAAAAAAGAAAAATGTCACCAACCAAGGTTACAACGGGTTATTCGCATTTGGCTCGAGGATAGCCGTTTTTATATTTAACAATATCAGTATATCAAGGTGCCGGCAAGCAAAGGTTAATACACAAGGGGCACTGTCTTTTATCAAATATCATTTTAACATAGATAATTTCTTGGCTGGGACAAATTTTATGTAGTAATTTTATAGTTTAAGTGGGATACTTTATTAAAGACATTACGAAGAACTTGAAGAGCGTTTGTGTATTATTATGATGTCATTGATATTTGATATCTATGTGTTATTAAAACTTGAGCAATCAAAACAAGAATATGGCGCCATGGAAGGACTAGAATGTGACAAATATAGACAAATTGATTCCTAGATATTGGAAAGAATGTGGTGGCTATCATCTGTGTGGAACATTTCTACCAGGGCCCCCTGGCTGGGGCCCCAGCTAACAATTGAACGTTCCGCGAACGTTAATAGAGGGTTCGCTGAGGGTTTCGCGAACGTTCACATGGAACGTTCGAGGTACGTTCACCAGGAAAGTTTTTTTTACGTCAGTTGAACCTTTAAGCCAACGTTCGCTGAACGTTCACATGGAACGTTCGAGGTACGTTCTCCAGGAAAGTTTTTGTTACGTTAATTGAACCTTCAAGCGAACGTTCGCTGAATGTTTAAATTCGTTAAAAGCGTTACATCACCTTCTGCTAACGTGCGGCAAACGATCAAATTACGATCCAGTCACACGAAACGAGATAACCATGTGATGTATAATTCCCTTTAATAGTACAAGCCATAATGATGGCCGCTCCAATCTGCTGGCCGTGGAGTACTCGTTAACATGCCCGCATGGGCGACAAAAAAAAATAAGAACAAAGTGGTCAGTAATAATAAGGGTACCTACTATTGACCCCCATGATAGACCACAAATTACTGGTATCTTAGATAGCCTGATTATACAGACATTTAGACTGCTATTAAGATTTGTTACTAACATAATTGATCATATTATTGCTACCCTCTCTCTACCTTCCAGCAAAACTCCCTATCAAAATCCCACCCGGCGAACGAAGCCAATTACTTTGGTGCCAATTGTAGACACAATGGGATAGGCTTATTTATTTTCTGGTACGGGGGGGGGGCTACTGTGGCTTAAGCCCCCCCCCCCACCCCCTGGTCAAGCCGCAGAAGCCCCCCTGTAAATAAATAAGCCTATCCTATGTCCAGGAGCAGCAGCCTGATGCTGACGAAGGGCCAGAACCGCCCCCCCCCACTTCCGCTGCCTAAGCACTGTAATCGCGAAATTCAAGCCCCCCCCCCCCACCCCATATAGTCTGGATCCGCTCCTCCTGTGAGATGGGCCCAGCTGCTTCATGTCTGTTTATCCCCGTTCATCTCTTGTGCCTTGCAGTTGCACGCATGGATCCCCGCTGAACCTGGAACCACAGATCGACTGTCACAGGCCACAGGGTGCCCCCCCCCCCCACCTCCCAAGCCTGTGGCTGTCGGTCTGCGGCTCGCGTACACGTGTTACTCGTGTAACTCGACGAGGACAGATAGACGTGTCAGAAATCATTCATAGTGACTTTATCACCGATAATGCGAACAATCAAATGGAGCGATGTTGGTCACCAATAAGTGTCCTATTCGAAGAAACACTGACAAGTCATCAATTTTAATAAACGTCCAGATGGCAGATTTAGGACTTACAGACGAGGCTCAAGGCAACCAAGTAAAATTTTTACCCCTGAAGGCCTTGGGTTGCCGTCTAACAGAAGCTTTGTAGAACAACCCTTATGAAAAAACACCATGGTATACCAAGGTAATTTAGCATGGTATACCATGGTGTTTTGAAACAGGTATACCATCGTATACTATGGTAAATTACCATGGTATACCATGGTAAACCATGATATAACATGGTATACCATGGTGTTTTGAAACAGGTATACCATGATATACCAAGGTAAATTACCATGGTATATCAAGTACCAGGGTATACTAATTTACCATAGTACTTTAAAACATGAATACCATGGTATACTATGTTACTAATTTATATTTATATAATATCCAAAATATTTATATAATATACACATTCTAACCATATAGATATATTAGAAAAACAAGCTACCATTATGTAAAGAAATGTTCATTGCTTATAAGCATATTGACATAAAATTCAATCAACAAATAATATTATTATACACCATATATATATTGATATATTATAATAAATTTTGTTCACTTTACAGCTTATACATTTGAGCGAGTTGAAAAAAATGCCATCATGGAATTTTGTCTAGTCATTATATGAGCAATAAAATCACACAGTATATAGACATACTAAAAGTATATACGTGACATAAAAACCAGCTGTATTCGATTATTACCCAAATAATGTATACTATACAGGAATCAACTGTTATAAATGAATTGATAGAGTATTCGTTTTTTTCTAATGGATACAAATTCCACATCAAAATGAGATGCACCACCATGCAGCACTTCGCAACTACTACATAACTACTACTCAACTTTAAAAAAACTACTATTCAATGCATAAAACATATATAAACAATCCCTTATACACATATATTCATTTAAATTTGTAAAACAATTAGATCTTTCAATTTTTCTTCTTATTATCCAGCCTATACAGGATTGCTCAACTGTTCTCGCATTAACATGCAAATTTCTTTTACATCTTTGCCAGGAAATTCTCGCTAACTTGATCTGTAACAAAGGATACACTTATCGTCTTTTAGTAAATTATCATTTACCAATGCTGTTTAACATTGTAAGACATGGGCACTAATATGTTGGAAGGCTATCTTACAAACCTTTGTACCACATTTATTTTTACAGTATGCAGGAAGCAAAATAAATACCAAAGAGAATGTTATAAACAGAATAGCCTGAAAACATACTGTAGTACAGAGTTCCCACATGAAATATAAAAACAATTACCTGATTTTTCCCTGAGTAACCGAAAGGCATGTGGCCTTCGACCCCCCACACCGACACCACCAAATAATTAGGGGGAGTGATGTGACAGGGCTATACGGTTGTGGCACTCATAGACACATGTACAAAGAAACCAACAAAGTATCTTAACAATATGTTAACGAGAGGAATGCATAGGACATACATGAGTCTTATGACAGGCCACTTCATCACTTACAGGCTAGGCCAGCTCTGCTAAACATGAGTCACAATCTTTGTACGAAGGTTCATACACATAAGAACAGACAATAGTTTCATGAAACTGGCTGCAGGCTAGTGCCATAGTGGCAGTACCACAGCCTATGGCTGTCCAGCCACACTATAGACTCTGTGTGGCCGCCAATTGACATATCCAAGTTGGGAGCTGACCGCGTTTAATTTGTTGAACTACCTGGCTATGGCTATGGCATAGGGGGGCATGTAGGTACAGGAACCACAAACTCCAGAGAGAGGGGGGGGGTTCTAGCCCTAGCCCTAGCCTGTGTGTGGCTGAAATGATTGTTCAATCATAGCCATGTTGATGGCTAGCCCCCACTCCCTCCAGTGTTTGGGGTTCCTGTCCTGTAGTGTAGATGGTTCTTGCTGTGCCAGTGGCTGCCCCAACACAAAACCCTCCGCCTCCCCCACCCCGCACCCTACCCTCCGCCTCTTCCTAGCGGCCGAAATGTCCCGCGGCCGAAACATCCAGCGGCCCAGGTGGGCATACACCGTGTAGGCCTAACAAGACTATCATTCATTTCATCAACTAGTTTCAATGTATAAAGGCTCCTGTTCGCCTTTTGTTATGGTGTCACGCTCGAATTATAGCGTCTTGAGGTGCTATACAGTATAGTATTTATAAATACATACGTTTCATTCATATAAATAAGCAAATATTCGTGAATATAAGCTAATCGTATAGACATGCCGTAGGACTCCGCTCGCCTTTCCGCAACATTTTTTAAACTTCGCGCATGCGCCTTGCGATCTCCGCTGCGGATCTTCGCTAGGCGGCAGCTGCCGTCTGGTGGCGCACCACTCACTACGCGGGCTGTGGCACGCTGCAAATCTCACTAATGTTTTAGGACGGGGTGTGTGTGTGTGTGAAGGGGGGGGGGGCACCCCTACTTCCCCGCCAAGATGCGCTCGTAAGGGACATTTTACCTTGAAAATCGGCTCGAACGTTTTAACGCGAAAATGTCCGCTCGGAAGGGAAATTTCTTTTACCTTGGACCCGCTCGGTTTATTATTTTCCCCGGCAAACCCGGCCTATGAACGCACGTTTTCAGTCCCGCCACCGAATTTGGTGATGCAAAAGGTGGGGGGGGGGGGCTTTACTGCGAAAATCCCCACGGAAAACCCGGCAATAAGCATCCCCCTCCCCCGGGGATATTGCATAGCCGGTGGGCCAGTGTTCCTACTTATTTTCGTAGTCGATCGTATTCCCGTATTGATTGATTCTCCTAATTTGGAATCATAGAACAATAGTGTTTACCATGGTGTATCATGGTTAGTTTATTAATTCTGAGCGCGCCTAACGGCTGACTGTTGAGTAGCACGACCGAAAAAATTAAAGTCTCTAAGTTCCAGTATTCAACCAGTGTCCAACTGCATAGTTAGTTTTCAATTAATCTTTTAATTGTGCGTTTGGTTGAGAAGTCACTTGTTTTCTGTATGTCAAGTGTAGTTATATCATGCCCATCTTAGTATATATGGAATATTCTGCTGATACGTACCATGGTATAACTCTGGTGGTACAATGATTTACCATAATATTTCATGGTAATATATGACACATACATGGTAGGATATATATGGTGTACCATGATATACCATGGCAGGATATGGTGTATCATGGTTTATCATAATATATCTATACCATGGTTTATCATTGGTACCTCCGTGATAGGGCATGATATAGCATGGTTTAACATGAAATACCATGGTAGAAGGTGATATATCATGGTTTACCATGATATACCATGGTATGCATGCATATACCTCCAAGGAATGATATGGTTTACCATGATATACCATGGTATACCATGATATACCATGCTACATACATGGTAGGCCCTATGGTATACCATGATATATTATGGCATACCATGATATATTATGGTATACCATGATATATCATGGTATACCACGATATACCATGGTATACCTTGGTATGCCATGGTGTTTTTTTTAATAAGGGAAACTAAGCAACACTCACCGCCAAATCTCGTATTTTTTAACTCCATGGATGTTATGTTCCTAGGTAGCATCGTTGATATCTTACAACAGTCCTCGATGTTTCACGACATGTCCATCTTTTCCCACACAACAAATTTCGAAACGCCCGCCTCTTGCCGCTTGTCTTGGCGGTAGTTGTGAACTGCTCGCGTCGCGCGCAGGCAGAGCGAATGTTTGTCAACCATCACACGTGGACCGGCATCTCAACCGGATTCCGCAGCGTTCATTTTTTGGAGACAACCCAAAAAGTGGGGGGCGAGGGCAGATGTCCCCACTGCCCCCTGCTTCGGACGGCCCTGCTGCCCCCCCCCCCCTCCCCCCACCCAATATAATATGCAGACATCCCACATTATGTGCTTTAAGCATGTGGCGTCGACGGTCCAATCTTTTTTTGCTGTCTCTCCTAATTTCCCTGGTTTTCGACGGTTGCCTTACGTTATCCACATTATTTTGGATCGGGAACGCTAGGCCTATAGCATATAATGATAATCTAATTAGAACTAAAATGCAATGATACACGGCCCTTCGAGGGACGTTCCCGGAAGGTAGCTATATGCACGACCGTTCGGAGAACGTTCCCAGAAGGTAGCTTTACATCCTATTAATCAACGGTTAATTTTACGCTCAGTGTTTCAGTTTAGGGAACGTCCCCTGTAGCTTTCAACAGAGGGAAGCTAAAATCTAAATATTCCAGGAACGTTCCCGGAAGGTATCTCTCCAACCGAATCAGGCCGTAGCGTTCATTGAACGTTCGCAGAAGGCTAAACGCTAACGTAACCAAATCATAACCCCCAGCGAACGGTTCGCTGAACGTTCGGTGTTTGCTGGGGCCCCGCTGTCTGAGCCAAAATTATAGTACGCCATTCATGATTTAATACCTATTTCTCAATATTTGACAAATGATTTTATAATATTCATAAATGTATTTTCAATATTGATAAATGAGTGGTAATATATGTAAATGATTTTCTGATGCAAATTTTATTGATGCGATATTGATGAATGAGTTTTCAAACTGATAATATTTTTTCAATATTGATTCGTGATTTTTTCAATATGACATAAGAGACGATTTAAGTATTAAGTCTACTTTACGGACCCTCTAGGCCGTGCTTGAAAATGTTGCATTCTTCTAGAAACTTATACCTTGACATATCGTGTGAATTTATGTCTGACCGCCTTCTGCCATGAGGCCGTTATGACGGAATGCGCACGCAACCCCGGACCAACTTCCGGGTCAACGTCCAACTCCTTTCCTTCTTGGTCGGCCATTTTGTCAGGTAAGACGCTTTTACAGAAACATCTTCTGGAGTTGAACCTGGCTCAGCTCCCATCTAGTCATGGCATCCCCGTTTTTACCCGGCTGTGTCTCGTGCTGGTTGGTTCTGGGTGGTTTACGATCCCTAACTTTGGTGTAGTGCCACGTTATCT
Source organism: Arenicola marina (assembly GCA_964019135.1). Lineage (NCBI taxonomy): Eukaryota > Metazoa > Annelida > Polychaeta > Arenicolidae > Arenicola > Arenicola marina. The sequence goes on along the minus strand of OZ025253.1, from coordinate 35,100,372 downwards.
TATAAATGTATATGCGACCATAGTCACGTCACACTTACCTAACATTTTCCATATGCATGTTACTAAGCTTATCTGATCTTATAGCTCAAGTAGTTGCGTATTATAGTTGTATGTAAAGTTTAGCTGCTGCGTCTCCAAGAAGTAATACCTTACATGTATACACTGTACTATCTCGTTACATCATACGTAAAGCTGTTACGTTATAGTTAGTCAATTTCGATGCACATGTACACGTTATCGTTACGTGCAGCCACTGTTGTCACGCTGTTGGTGTTCGGATTATACGTAACTACCATTCGCCAGCTCGAGTCTGCCGGGAATGATATTTTAGCCAAGAAGCTCAGTAAAATGCTGTTTAATGTTACAAAATGATAGTACAATATTATTTCTCAATATTACATATTCATTTTTTAATATCCCAAATTCATGTTTCTTATGTGGTCACATTCGCTCTAATATGAATTTCAAATATCGGAAAACGATTTATGAATGTTAGAAATTCAGGGAGGATATTTTTTAATATTGAAAAGGCGATTTTTCCATATAACGGCGATTATTAGGTGATTTGCAAATTCAATATTTTAATATGAACAAAGGGCCACCCTGAATTTATAATATTGGATATTTAGTTGTTTTGTTTTTTTCCAATATTGCAAAATTGCTATTGCAAACATGAATGGGGATGAGGTGATCACGTCTTCATGAAGGGTTCATTAAGGGTAACAACAGCGACATTACTCACTAAAATGCGACACAATGTCCATGAAATGAGTAGTAGGATTTATTATACTATATGGGCCAAGGGCCTTTGGTGCATAAACAAGCTATACACGTCTATAGCTATCATATTTTTTTAAGGGTAACCCTATGATTTTTATGCTTGATTTTAAATTATTTTTCGGAACGAAGATAAGACTAAATTCAACGTATGTTGCAAGCTTAGGTGAATTCCTAGCTTGCTCTGACACTACATGGAAGGATATATCAGCAAGGCGACTTTTTACATCCGCCGACAACAATTTCATTTTTGTCAAAAGCTTGGTAAATCCATACAAAGCCAAACCCATTACAATAAAGAAAGCGTTGCCTAATTTGTTTTATGTGCGTTATCTAAGTTATGTAGGAAATGAAAACACGCGCTGGTATGTATTTAATCAGAGCCCATGACGCGACGTATAATACGGATCTGTCTTGTAGTTAGAGATCCAATCTCATTGAAACCAGGCACATAGTTCAGTCAGTGACAGTCGTATGTTGTCATATGTAAACTCTACGAATGTAAGTATTTCGTCTTTCTGCCACATAAACAAGGCATCACCGAGTATGTTTATACATTCATTTACTTTCACATCTTATATAGGCCACAATGAATTAACGAGTTGGCAGTTTGTATCAATGTTTTTATTTCTTTCCAGACAAACAGAGACGGGGGAAGCCGGAGATTCCGAGTTGAGACAAACAGATTTGGCAGGAGCCGGGAATTCCGAGTTTAGACAAGCAGAGACGGCAAAGTCCGTGAATTCCGAGTTTAAACAAACAGAAACGGTGGAAGCCGGGAATTCCGAGTTTAGACAAGCAGAGACGACAAAGTCCGGGAATTCCGATTTGAGACAAACAGAGGTGGCGGAAGCCGAGAATTCCAAGTTTAAACAAACAGAGATGGCAGAGTCCGTGACATCTGAGTTGAGATAAACAGAGATGGCTGAAGCATGGAATTCCAAGTTTAGACAAACAGAGATGGCTGAAGCCGGGAATTCCGAGTTTAGGCAAACGGAGGTGTCAGAGTACGTGAATTCCGAGTTGAGACAAACAGAGATGGCGGAATCCGGGAATTCCGAGTTCAGACAAACAGAGACGGCGGAAGCCGGGAATTCCGAGTTTAAACAAACAGAGACGGCGGAAGCCGAAAATTCCGAGTTTAGACAAGCAGAGATGGCTGAAGGCGGGAATTACGAGTTTAGACAAACAGAGACGGCGGAAACCGGAAATTCCGAGTTTAGACAAGCAGAGATGGCTGAAGCCGGAAATTCCGAGTTTAGACAAACAGAGACTCCGGAAGCCGGAAATTCCGTGTTTAGACAAGCAGAGATGGCTGAAGCCGGGAATTCCGAGTTTAGACAAGCAGAGATGGCTGACTCCGTGCATTTTGAGTTGAGACACACAGAGATGGCTGAAGCCGGAAAATCCGAGTTGGGACAAACGGAGGCGGCGGAGTCCAGGACTTCTAAGAAGGGACATGCGCAGACGGCTGGGACAACTCCAGACACGACAGGGACCACAGCCGGAAGGGGAAAAAGGTAGCATTCATGAGATTAATGTTTTGAACCTCACAACCGTCTATGTCCGTAAGGCCAGTGCTGCATGAACAGTGCCTTCCATATTTTCACGTCTCTTGCAATAGATGCTTACATGCCGCCGTTGATCACCCGGAGATAAGGCAAAAATGGAACAAACTTCAAAAGAAAGTTATGTTATATCTGTTGCTTTAACAATATCGCTTTAATTTGTTTCAACCCGTTCATAGTCGTGGTACAGTTGGGCAGTTCATGTATGCATATATATGTATACCTATTTATATAATTAACTGATTCAAACAGAGGCGGTCACATCACTGCCATGGTTGATACATCAACTCAGGCGCAGTGCAGGCAGAATACACTGCTCGCCAAAACTATTGTACCTAAGAATGTCACATCCATCCTACACGAGTACATCATGACCCGGCCGCTCAACAAATTATGCCCCAAACTTTTCAACATTTGTCTTTTCACAAGCGCTTCGTACACTGGACACTGGCTCATGGCAACATCGCGATTTAGAAGCTTAGCTTCGTAAACTGAAACAGCAGTTTGATTATTTGATATCATTCCATTATCTGACAGTCCATTCATGAAGCGTCGGGAGTGCATGGCATAAGTGAGTGATGACAGCCCTTCTAGCCCAAAGTTCAGTGAAGTCGTCCTGTTCCGGGAACATAAAATCGCTTTTATTAGATAATGTTACACGGGCCCATGACAGCCCCAGATTTTGCAGACTCATAATCGGTAGATTTGCTTTAATAGGGCATGAAAGTGAATCTCGTTTTATGTGTGCGATTCCTCACGAGATCATACAACGACGTTATATGCGACATTAATGTTTCACTGCGCACCTCACTCGCTCCCTGCTTGACAAGTCAGAAAGGTGTAATCCTAGTCACAATTTGGGACGTAGAACCAGGCAAACTGCGCGGTGGGCGCGGCGAGAAAAGGGCGGGGTCCCTTCTAGACTAGGATGCAACTTAAATTATCGCTTATTCACTATCTAGTTACAATATTTCGGTGAAAGGCACTTTGAACTTGCATTTTTCCATATCAATAACTGCGTTCAGTAAACGCACTGCAGCCCACTGAATGCCCGATATTTGCGCTGGCCTGACAGTGTTGCCGACGGCTGCGTGACAGATGACAAGCGGAAAAAACCATAATTAGCGGAAATTGAGAAACAGCTTTTGTTTTCGACAGATCGTTCAAAGTAGGTAATGGATGAACACATGTCTAATGTTTGTTAGCATCATGCTACTAACGCACATGAAGGGTTTTATAACGAGATATGATTTAGCCACTTTAGTTCAACAAAATAAAAACATGTTTTGATTATATTAACTTAAATATTGTGCGTGCCGCAATATAAATCCTAAATCATATCCTTGGTATTTAGCAAATATTTGATATCAAATAATTTGTACCTACATTTTTATCTGAGATATGTTACACATAGATCTAAGCTTATGATAAATAAATCTTTATGGTACATATTTTTATTTATTTATTTTTATTCCACTATAATGCACTTATAAATCATACAGAGCAGAAATGGAAGAGAAACATACGCAGTAAACCCCAAAATACATGACATTATTCGCTTGGTGTTGCATAGAGTCTGATAGTGGTCTCCATTTCTTATAAAACATATCTGCACTAAAGTTCAGCTTCCTTTCTACCGCACTCTTTTCGAGCCTATAGTAATGCTTTATATAATTTTTCACAGCCTGAACAACTGGAACTGTGTTTGACAACTTGCAGTAATATGTATATTTTTTAACAATTAAAGTCAAGTGATTAATAAGTTGGCTATGTGGGGACAAAACTATTCCAAACATACTTGATATTAGTGTAAATCGGGTACATATGGTCTGGGCTGATGCGGCCTCGAGCCAACATTCTAACTCTTGCCAAATAGGTCTCACATATAGGCATTCAAAGAGAAGGTGCTCAATTATTTCTGACGAAACTGAGCAGAAAACGCACATCTCTGAAGTAGCTAATTTACTTCTGTACAAAAATCGATATGTTAATAAAGCTCTTTGCAAAACTAAAACTGGAAGCTCCCAGTCCTCTCGTTTACAGTAGCCTTTGATGCTCTAGTTTATATATCACACCATTTACTTTTATCAATTTCTACTCCTAACACCTCTGACAACTTACTTTCATATCCATTGGTACATATTTTGTGTCTATGATTATTTCTGTTTCAATTTGTAAAATTTTTGTCTTTTGATGATATTGGGGTTTCTTGCAGGTAAACTGTCAAGTGACCATACCAATGAAACATTTCAAAGTATGTCAAAATCAAATAGACAAGAGTATAAATACGTAGTTGCAAAGGTCAACTACATCTAAGAACAAATGATAAAGTTAACAGACTACATAAAACCAAGAAAGGAGCATTATTCAACTAAATTTATGATTTTGCAAAAGTCCTGAATAATGTTTGTCATCACGGAAAGTAGAAAATTGAGGATTAATATAACCTATTGAACTGTAATGTCACTAATTTTAAATGTCGTAAACTGATCTGTTCAAATAATGGAACACATTATGTTATATACTATAGGAACCGAAAAGTAGTCTGAAAGTTTATTACGACACACATGACTTTTTAACAAAGCAACATGTCTTGGTGCTCTTGCCATAACCGTAGTAAAATGTAGGAGAAAAACTAAAAAGGGTCAAAATACCCCTGAAAACTATGAAGGTAAAAGAACTGAAGTAATTTAGAAATATATTGTTGACACAATACATATACAGCACTGTTCTTTTGAAATTTGCCTATCTAAATTCCAGTTGCATTGGTGATTGCAGAACGGAAATTTTGACCGTGATGGCTGTCCATACTTGTCACCCGATCACGCCAGATTAGTGTAAACATTGGCGAATCATCCAGTTATTGTGCGCCAAGTTTACTGATCGTGGCCAGTATTATGGAAAAGGACAAGTTCAAAGTGACATCTACCAATATATTGACACTAAAATGTTAACAGTTCTTTATATAAGACGCACGAAAGACGAATTGCGACCCACCCTTTGTTTGCCCCGCCGGACGAGCGGCTTGGCTGGTTCTACCAGCCATGGGGGCTTGGCTGGCCCCCATGGCAATACTCCCTTGGTCAGCCCCACGCCCCCCCCCCCCTCATGACAATACTTCATCGGTCAGCCCCTTGCCCACTTCCCCCTAGACAATACTCCCTCAGTCAGACCCACGCCCCCTCCCCCCTCAAGACAATGCTCCCTCGGTCAGTCCCATGCCCCTCCCCCCTCACGACTATACTCTCGCGGTCTGCCCCATGCTTCCTCCCCCCTTATGACAATACTCCTTCGGTCAGCCCCACGCCCCTTCCCTCCCCATGACAATACTCCCTCGGTCAGGCCCATGCCCCCTGCCCCCTGCCCCCCCCTGACAATACTCCCCCAAAAAAAACTTCCTCGATCAGCCCCATGCCCCTCCCCACATGACAATACTCCCTCGGTCAGCCCCATGCCCCCCGCCCCCCTCGTGACAATACTCCCTCGATGCTTCGAGCCCCATGTTTCATCCCGCCCCACCCCCAAAGGCTATACTCCCTCGGTCAGCCCCATGCCCTCTTTACCCATGACAATACTCCCTCGGTCAGCCCGACGCCCCCTCCCTCCTCATGACAATACTCCCTCGGTCAGCCCCATTCCCCCTGCCCCCCGTGACAACACTCCCTCGGTCAGCCCAATGCCCCCTCCCCCCATGACAATACTCCGTCGGTCAGCCCCATGCCCCCGCCCCCTATGACGATACTCCCTCGGTCAGCCCCATGCCCCCTGCCCCCTAAGACAATACTCCCTCGGTCAGCCCCATGCCCCCGCTCCCCTAAGACAATGCTTCCTCGGTCAGTCTGGGCTAGCAGCCTGGGCAAAGCTGCCTGGGCTAGGTGCCTGGGCTAGCGGTCTTGGCAAGGCCCGGAATGATGTTTTGGCTGGCGGCCTGGGTTAGCATACTGGGCTAAACCTGGGTTACCATACTGGGCTAAACCTGCGCTAGCGGCCTAGGCTAGCTTACGGACGTAGCGGCCAGAGCCAGCGGCCTGGACTAGCGGCCAGGGCTAGGCCTGGTTTAGGGGCCTCGGCTGGTGCCATGGGCCAGCGGCATGGGCTAGTAGCCTGGGCCAGAGCTAGCCTCCTGAGGTAGCTCAGGCCCCTGAATGAAAAAAAAGAACACATTCCTCGTGGATCTAGGAGCAACGCATCCGCCATTTTCCAATATGACGAACCAGGCCAGCAAAAATACTGAGTATCTTGAAAACAAGAGGGATAGAACTATTACTTTGATACATGTGCATATTTTTTCGGGGTCGCTGAATTCGAAAGAAAATGAGTATTGAATATCCTGTTGCACTGATGATTCTTATGTTTATGTATACGTGTTTGGGAATAAAGAAGTGCTATTGTGTAAGTTGGGGCAATTCATCTGCCATGTTTACAAGATGGCGGATACGGTCTGTAACAGTACACAACATCTCCAAAACGAAGTGGGATCACTGTATTTAAGTCTATGTATTGGTTTTCGGGGTCAAAGAACTTGTCTTCAAGAGCAAGGCGTCTTTAGTTTGCCATAATGGCGTCTATTTCAACAATAATACACTATACCTGGACATCTAAAATGTAAAACAATAGGCTACAGATTTCGAGATATAGGATCATTTCGCTCATATTTCGTAGCTTTTGCTTGCAAAAATGAAAGACATCGGTAAACAGCACTGGACATGACAATTAACAACAAAACAACTTTCTGCGTGTACGTGTTCAGGATGGATAGCCATCTTTTTTCAAAGGTTTTCATTGCGTGTCAAGTTTGCAAAGGAAACCTGAAAGACTTTCTCTCTCATTGAGAATCATCCGCGTCCGCCATCACTACGAGTAAATGTAATGAGGTGACTACAAGTAGAACGCCATCCCAAGCAATGGGCGGCAAGGCAGAACCTTCTGAGTGAGAAGGGTTAGGCTATAGATACAGACTTTAGGCTACAGATAAACAAGTCATCCATAATGGTTTATGTGGCATACTTCGAAACTGAAAACTATGGATAGACATCAAAATAACAGTTTCATCCTTGTCAGTTTACAAGATACTATGGGAATGGCCGCCATAGCCGTCAGGTGTCAAATCTGATTTGACACTGTGGCTCAATTTGATTAGCCATGAATTTCGAACATGTGCGCCAGATTCATGTTTTTACCACAACAGGCACGATTGTTTCGCATGTGCGAGACTATAAGGGACTATCAGCTTTTATACGGTATGGAAACTCCCGGTGTATTTGACGTTACACGTCGTCTTCAGAGACACCTTATGGCGAAAGGGCTAAGTGTGCGTCAACGTCATAGCTTACGTGCTCCTACGAAAGTTTAGGCCTGCTTGATGTTCAGCTAATTTGGCAATAACTATCATCACCCATAAGTTTATGAGTTCACCAATGAGTTCATAAGTAGGTATATTTAACAAAATAGAAGCCATCGCGAATATTGTTGTGATCGTCAAATGACGTCATGTGAAGTCACAAAAACATAATAAATAAAAGGTACGCAAGTACCGTTAATATTGCTTCAAGAGAAGCACTCTTGGCTTCAGTCTGGATGTTTATTTAAGGTTCGCCTACAGTGCCCACACTGCCTGTCGAAGGCAGTATTTAGCATGAATTGCCCCTAAAAGGCCCTTTAGCCGAAATTGGCCCTGACGACTCGTAACGTCGCCATTAATACAGCTTCCAAATGTACTTATGGATTTTCGTCCTCAACCTATGGTCGAATATCTCTTGTTTGTTTGTCTCCTAACTGCGTGGCCGGAAGTAGAACCCGCGCGAACTGTTGGTCCTGGCGTATCTGTGAAAGCTTAAGGTGTTTGTGCCATGGCGGAAATAATATCGGATTGACCAATGCATATGACAGATAGATATATCACTATTAATTTGATACAGGGCTGCTATTATTGACAAAAAAAAAGGACGACCGACCTCTTTAACGAGGATCACCCTCTCATTTACTTCTGGATAGCATCAGCGCGGGTGAATTACCCCGTCGGAATCCACTGAGATTCGCGATGGAGTCATCATACCGCCGTCGGATAACAGCCATCATCCAGGGGCTGAGGGCACAGGGGGCATGTGCCCCCCATCCAGACCCTCAAGTATAGCTGTGCCCCTCCCCCCTTTTTCATAGTATGTGCCCCCTAGCCTCTCTTTATGAATCAAGCTTGTCCAGAGCCCCCTCCCCCCACGATCCACAAGATTCCGTTCCCCATATCCCGGTCGTTAATTTGTTCAGAGATTTTATTGTGTCCCCCCTTTCCAGGATTCCTGCACACGCCCATGGCAGCGATGTTTCTATTTTATAGTATTATAGAGAGGAACGAGAATGAGATAACAATATTGCAATTGGTGTCTTCACAAGAAAAAAGAAACATTGCACCCGGCCAAGTCTCCTAAAACAAAAATAAATGCGATGGACGTACGGTGACATGGTGAACGCACGTACAATTCTCGAGACAATGGGCCTCAGCCAAATGAGTGCAAAAAATTGTAGTGTGTTCAGTCGATCGGTTTACCCATGCTTTCCATTGAGAGATAGAAGGTGGCATGTTGGATTAAAATATCTAGATCATCTCCAATTTAATAATGAAATAGATGTGTCCCCATTTGCGTTTACGATCCCATTTATTTTAGCTTTTAATAATGTTCTAATAATAAATTTATCTTGCAGGTCAACATCAGCTGCAGGAGCCGCCCCGGCAACCATTCCCGACAAAACCACCCACCAGGCCGTCACCCGCGGCAAAACCACCCAACAGGCCGTCACCCGCGGCAAAACCACCACTCAAGCCTTCATCTGGAAGGTGAAGCTGCCGGGAGTGTGGCCCCCCCAGGACGCCACGGTCTGCAGCGCCAGATCACGGGTGGAGGGCCGACCCCCCTGCACCCTGACGGAGGAGGCGGCCATCCTGGAGGGGGAGTCCTATGACTGGGGTCACCCGGACACGGTGGCCAGGAGAGAACACATCTTGAAAATTGTCTCTGATCTGGTTGAGGCGGTGGGTAGGTTGGACCCCCTATTCGCCGGAGCGACGGTCACGCTGGTCGGTAGTCATGGTGACGGGACAGACGTCAGACCGAAAGCTATCGAATTTGATATTTTAGTTAGTTTGGCGTGTAAGGGAGTGAGGGTGGTGAAGGAAGAGGGGTGGGAGACGGTAAAGTGGAGTGTTTATGTGAGTGGCGAGGCCCGGGCCGCCTGCCGGAAGGAGGGCATGCGAATAGTCCTGACAGGTAAAAGAAGGTCTAAAACTACAATAGAGTGGTGTAAGGTGGACGCTGAGGCCCCCTGCCGGGATGGTGAGAGGAGGACGCTCTTGAAAGGGATGGTCGTGGAGGAGTGTGAGGTGGATCCTGCGGCCTTCCTCGAGCGCTGGGGTGACGGGCTGGATGCCGTTGGGCCCACCGTCACGTTCCCCGAGGGTCTGGCCCACGGCGGCCCCCTCTCACCCAGGTACGCCGGGGTCCGTGTCGGCGTAACAACTGCCACCCTGTATCTGGTGTGGCGGGGTGAGACCCGGCTGACCATTGACCTCACCCCCGCCTTCCCTGTCCCCCGGGACGCCCTGAAGGGTACCACCAAGAGGGCGATATGCCGCCTGGAGGGGGTGGCGGGGCTGGAGCGGTCTTCGCACCCCGTCCACTTGGTAGGAGGAGGGGTGCGTGAGGGGGACGAGAGAGTGGATCGGTGGTCACCGACGACGTGTGTCTTGGAGACACACGCGCTGGTCGCCCTCGGCCCCCGCTCACCCCACGTCACCCTCATCCGGGGCCTCAAGCTCCTTGCGCGGCGCTACCTCCAGTGGTGCCCCGTAGATGAGATGGGGCGTGAGGTGAGGGACGCCAGGAACACCCTGGCGGCCCTGGGGGATGGGCGTGAGGTGTGCAGTGGGTGTATTGAGGGGTTGCAGGGGGTGGAGGAGCTCTCTAAGTTCGTCAAAACGTCGCTGGAGACCGGAATGATGAGCATACCCGTGATGAAGGAGGGGAAGTGGACTATGACTGGTGTGGCTGATTACAGTAGCAGGGTGACACTTGTTGTATCCGCCATCCATAAAGCGCATCGGGAGGCTGGGAGATGTCAGGGTGAGTGTGACATGTGTCAGAACCTGACCTTTGTGACCCGGCAAATGGTATTCTGTGCTCCCTTTTTCTTACCAGCTGTAGGAGAGGCTGTGGGGCTGCTACCCTCACCCCAACTTGCGATCTGCTCCACCTTCTTCAAATACCTCATCTTGAGGGACTTGGTGTGGGCAGGAGGGGATGAGAAGGTGGGACGGGGGGAGGTGGAGCCCTACATGAGGGATCTGGCAAGTCTCCTTGAGGAGGCGGGTGAGGATTGTTTCCTTCTGGATTTCCCCCACCCCCTGCTGGACGGTGAGGGAGCGGATCACATCAAGCCGTTGTCAATGTTGGGAATGCCGCTTGGCACAAGACACGAGGTGCCCAGTGATGACGCATGGTTACTGGAGGCGCCTGTGTGGTTCTCGATTCCAGTCCCCACCCTGCTTCCCTGTTTTGTGGAGGTCTGCCGTCAGCTCTGTAACGGACACCCCAACCAAGTCACAGGTGTCGTATCATGTGACCCCAACAATTGACGTTACAGGATGGCGACAGTTTGTTTACATTCGTTGACTGAGTGTGGAGGCGTTGTAGTAAGGGATCTGGATAGAGGGTAAGTGTATGAGGGTATAGGCTAGGTGCCGGGGCGTGGATGGCAGGTAGTGTTGTGGAGTGTAGATGTTAGGGGATAGATAGGCATGTGTTGGGTGCATGGTAGATTGTAGATACTGGGGGGTAGAGGTCAGGTGAGAGGGTAGGTGATAAGGTAGATGATAAGATGATAAGTGCGACAGTAGAGGGTAGGCGAGGGGGTGACTAATTGGTGCTTGGTCTCATTAGATTCAGGAATTAAAATTGTCGTGTTGAAAACTTGTCACATTTGTCACGTGATGGGGCAGATTAGACTTAGGAATATCATTTTAGGCATAGTGGCGGGCGGAGGGGTCAATTCGTTAGTTTCGACTGACTCTGACCGTTATCTTGACTAAAAACTGGCCTAGTTTGGTGTCCGCCACTGGTCTGTGGTCTCGACCATGAACGGGTGTGGGTGGACGCTTTTGGGCTGGAATTTTTCGGGCGATTACGTGTGCATACGCATGCCACTATAGAGTAGATGAAATAAGATATAATAAGTGAGTTACAGATAATTAGCACAATTTGCTGAGGAGGACTGGTTGATGTTGTTTTTTGGGTGACTCCAACTACTTTTGATATCTGAAAACTACTTCACCGCTTCAATACTTTTAAAAGGTCAGTCCCAGAAAATCTTATTAATTCTGGGTTGCTATTTTCAATACAGGTATCATTTTCAATAATAATATAGAAAAGTATAAATTTGGCCTTTGGTTGATACGTAGAGATAATAGGTATCAGACAATTAATTACTAAAGACCCTAATTTCATATTTCAGTACTACCTTGTACATTAGTACTTAAGTGCAAAGCGTGCTAGAAAGGGTTGAGCCATAAGCGTATATAATTGTACTCAATATTACATCTAGATCGTTTGCATAGATTTTAAAGAGGAGTGAGCCAAGTATTGATTCTTGCGGAACTCCTCGCGAGATAAGAGCGTCTTGATACATATCATTATCTAAGTTTACATAATGTTTGTCGATTCTTAAGTTAATTAGTTATTAACTCAAGCACAGACCCACCTACCCCGTAGTGTCTAGTTAGGAGGAGTATGTTATAATTATATGTGTGACGCAATTATTTTATAAATCTATTCATATGCTTATTGAGATCTCTTCTGTGTTTAATGGATGCTCTATGTATTAATTGCAGTTTGGCCAATTGAGTTGAATGTTGTTGTTTTCCAAAAATCACAATAAGCCTTGTGAAGTGGGTTTGCATAATCTATCTTCATACATCTTATTGTAGATCACGTTTAAACTTAAAAGGAACATTTAAAATGGTCTATAGTTATCAGTGTTGATATTTTCCCCCATTTCGAAAACGGGTACTATCTTAACAATTTTCCTTTTATCTGGAACGATGCATGTTGAAATTGTTTCCTTATTTATATCAACAGAATCAAACAGTTTTAGTATAGATTAGTTCTCATGTTTATCTGGTGTAAGACAATGCGACAACGTGTCAGTCACACTAGTGTCACTGTACGTCAATGACTTATCCCCGGAATATTAAGGCTCTGGATGCAGGGTGACGCCGTTCTATCATTTCCGATTTATGCCAATGATGTGGCTCTGGTACAGTCGTGTGCTTGTGTGGTGTTGTAAATGGCGGATAATGCTGAATACTGATAAACCAAGATTATGCATGTTCGTCACCGTGTATTGAGTAAAGCGAGTTCAAACTCACGTATGTCTCAATGAGCTCACTTACGTTGGTTCGATATAAGTATTGGAAAATGATATATCATCAATTCTGTCAGTATAAGGAAAGCTTCTTGCCGAATAGGCCGGGAGTATAGATGATATATATATATATATTTTTGTATTATAGTGACATGCCAACATTATATGCAGGATACACACATAATACAAATAGCAGGCAACTCCACGGGCTTACAAGTCGCGCTTGTTAATCAATAAAACGTAGTGGCGATATAAATCTAGCTTTTTTAGTTATTATTTTATAGAGTGTGGACTTCCTCTTTTACGAACAATCTCTGATATATTTTTAACCAAGCGAACAAAAGTAAAGCAGCAGTTTTGTTATTGTTGTTCATTATGCTGAGCTAACCCTGTAGTTTCTTAAGGGTAGCTCATTGGCTGATATCGTGCGAGGGTGAAGACATATTTAATTATGACATTTCACAACGAGAGTCGAAATTGCCCCATCAGTTACATCACAGTGATAGACTCTAATGAACGTTCATTAACACAGTAATCAACGCCAACAGTTTAGGAACGAAACAGTTAAAGAACCAAATGGTTACCGGGCTTATAAATTGGTAATGTGGATCTCTCGCCACGCTTCGACGCCGAAATTGATAGCTACACCCGTATTTTAGGAATTTTAGAGACGTACCTGATGCCGTTAAATATTCCAATAAATTTGGTTCTCTAAGCACCTTACAATTATGACGCAATTCTACGTGCTAAATGTTTAAATTCTGTCATCCGACGTCTCATCTTTGTTGAAGATCGACCTTGAAACGCGTGGCGACCAATGCAGGAATTGTTCTAGGGTGTAAGAAAGGCGTGAAAACGGAATACTGATATTTGTTTAAGTTCGGTTGCTTAACAAGTTTGCATTATTAGCTGTTACATGTTATGGTTTCAGACGTTCATACGTCACCAACCGTCAAACATTTAGAAATGCTCGTTCGCAAGCTCCGGTATATACAGTCGCGCAGTTTGTACAGATAAAAATAAAGATATATATAATTTTACATTCATATACGGCTCACAATTTAAACATCGCTACAGTAAGACGCTTTGCCGGATCCAATGGGTTCGCTAATATCCATTTTTTTGGGCGTAGGTGGCTGATCTCGGAACAAATGGGAAATCCAAGCAGACACTTTGGTGTCTGCTTGGATGCGAGGGATAACCGGATCGACTCCGGTCACTTCTGGGGTGTGGATTTGTTCCTTCCTGGGTTGTCGAATCCGCCTTTCCTGCAAAATTCTGGATCCATCCTTGGCACGTCTCTTTTTGGTCCAACGCGGCACCTTATCTATCACACACCCAACTCGGGCCATGGCTCTTTTAGTTAATCACCCCCCATCCCCTCACCACCCAACCACCCACCCTTCCCGGGGCTATAACAGCGGCCGGTGTGTGCGTGCGGGGGGCGGGGGGGGGGGTGTACATTGTTTTCGTCCGTTCGCATGAGCAACGACATTTTTATTCCTAACCGCTAGTGTGGTATTAGCATTGCGTGAATGCCCCGCTAGACGGCAGCGGTGTCTGCACATGACAAGACTGCCACCCTCGAGATGGCTTCTGCGCACGCCACCCCGGCATCGGCTTTCAGCAAACACCGCCAGGGGGCGACATAGAATCCCGGTCCAACGATACCCTCTAGATGCGATCGCAACATCGTTCGCTAGATGGCGCTGAGGTTTAATGCGGCGATCGATACAGACGAAATGCCCCGCGCGGAGTGATACAAGAAGATTGCGGGGAGACGCGGTTGGTGCTTTACAAGGCACATATCGGATGAACACAGAAAAGAGTTCTGTCATATTCCGCTTGTATCAGACTAACGCAAGTTCTTTGCCGCATAACGACCACTGGAGTCAGGTTTTGAGGTTCACGGTTACAAAATGAAGCCTTTTCACGCAGAGTTGTAATAATAATAGTCATTTTAAGAAACTGGGAAAATACCTCGGTTTCTTGCAGTGGTCCGATCGCAGGGGCCGAGCGCCCCCTAGTGCGTAAAAGATCTTGGAGAGCATGTAACGAGCAGACGGTACTTAAGTGCGCCCTCTTACGATAGAAAGGAGATATTTGGCCGCAGCGAAAACGATCCAGGTTCCTGGACCTTGACTGTCATCGACCGCTGAATAAGGTTTGTCTTGTTTGTGAAATTGATAACTTTGAAACTGCAGCTGGTTCTAACGTTACAGTTCAAAAGCATATATTTATTCTTTCCGTGCGACTTGTGAATTCGTCTGTTAATGAGGAGCTTTTCAGTACATGTCCCTATCTTACTACCATATTCAGGCCTTGTATTTCGCCATAAATTCCGTAGACCCTTTTTGCTATTACTTGGTAGTGTACATAAGCTGCTTGTACGTCTGCGAGCTCTCCGGTACATTAAAGCCCAACTTCTTGATATAAATGGCTATTTAAGACATGAATCTCAATAGCTTTTCCTTCTGCAGACACACACTTCAAATCAGCGGGATATGTTGACATGTATATTGCACCTTCACGCGCACAGGCTATACCTTTTAATATTGGGATGTGATCTTTGTACATATGCTTCCCAATCAACTTGAATATTGAATCCTATATATTTTCTTTATGAACGCTGTTCAAATGGCAGTGTCTCCACCCAGAAATAATTGAAGTAGTTTTCCATAATAAATAATGATTTACTTGTCGCTGTTGCGTGAACACAAACATAAACAGTGCAATAATTACAGAAGTATGTTGGCAAATAAATGAATAATATTTGCCGGCGTAATGGTGGGAAAGCGTGGCTTCCATCATTTGGGTCAGTCTGCCTACATTCGACCCATTTTCTAAACATGGTATAGGCAACAATATTTGCTATAAGGTTTCTGATATAAGTAATTCCAAAAACTAATAACTATTTGTTTGCATGAAACAGTTACATAACAAGTCTCGATGAAATATTTACAATAGAAGCTGCGATATTATACTATACGGATGCAAACACTAATAACTATCTATTTTCATGAAATAGTTACATTTAAAGTTAACATGAAACTTCTCCGTGAAACTTCTCCATGAAAAGTGTCCATTAAACTTCTCCATAAAAAAATTAAATCCAAAATTTGTGATATGTAATATTGATGAAATAATATTATGGAGAGCTTGCCAGATACGAATTAAGTTATTTGAAGGTGTTTCATTAAAAGAGAGAAAAAATATATAAGGAGGTTGTATGAAGTAATGCATACAATGGTTATAGTGTGAACACCCTGCTCGGACCAGATTCAGAGCATTCCGAAAGAAGCATCCCTTTAAGGTTAAAAATTGATATATGGGTCATTTTTATGTTGCCTGTCATACCAAACACCGTGGCCTTCGAGACAATGTTCTTGCATACAAGGCTTAATTGCCATGATATACTATATATAAAGGCAACAGAGCCGCAGTGGTCGGCCGATAGTGTTTCTAATACTGACCGGTTCACCTTTTCGTTTCATTATCTTATGTTCTTTTGCCGTATTTACTGCCACTGTGCAAAACAGCGGCCTAAAACGGCCTAAATCGTTATTAATATCATCAGCATAAAAAGACCTATATCATATTTTGCCACTGTTGCTGACTTGAGATGGAGTAGTGCGTGCTGCCGAGATATTTTGTGTTAAGGCAAATTGCAAAATCACGTGATATTTATCTTTCTTCGTGAAAGGATTTGTCAAGAATGAAGAAATTATTAAAAGCTACGTATCATGGTCAGTTTAACGTTAACACTGTTTTATTTTCATTATACATAGGCATTGTGCAGCGTCTAAATACCGAAATACTGACATATAAGGAAGAGGCAGCGAAGAGCGGCTGCCTCCTTCCGTAGCCATGGTGATCCAGCCAAACTTCCGCTACTGGGGCATTTGTGGAGTTTTCATCACCTGGTCATTTGTTGGATTAACATCTGGTAAGTACATTCTGGCGTAAAACTAAATTTAAACTACAAAAAAATATACCGTAGGCGCCACTTAATGACCGTCATTTCAGGTTGTGTGTAACCGGTTGCGCAGAGATTTTTTTGTTGCGCGCACGTTTTTGTGGGATAATTTGACGATGTTTTTCAGAATGCATGAAATCAAGACAGGCAGGTAGGAAAGTCTGTTCGAAGGAGTGTCTTTTTCAGCTATATTACTAATATATTGCTATGAAGAAATCGTAGAAAAGTAGTTCCCTTAAAAACGGGGACATCAAGCATACGGAATTCTCCTTGATTGTGCACGATTATTTATCATAAAAGATCTATATATTATGCCCAGTTCAACCAAATTTCAAGAGTTAAATGATGCATCGAAAAAACATTCAACTTAAATCATTAACTAGTTCGTACAGTTTTCAACACTAGTATGAGGGGTCGGGAAGGGGGGTGGGGTTCAGTGTCTAGTGTCGATTTTTTTTTAAATTCTCAGTGTCAAGTGTTGTTATTTCACGACGGTCCGTGTTTTTTTTTTCAAAAATCTTGTCACTTGTTTAAATCCTCAGTGTCGGAATTTTTGGGTCAATGTCGAATGGCATGAATGATTTTTTCAAATATGTTTGTGTCGCGTGTCGCCATTTACCCCTTCCAGACCCCTAGCATGATGTTAGTGCTCTATTTGCAGCGCTCTGCCCGGCCACAGGATGGATCCAGTTGTCACAGAGCTGCTTCAGGCTGTCCATAATGGCCTTCACCTTCGAGGAGTCCACAATGTATTGCCGATCTGTGGGTGGCTACCTGGCCGTCATCACCGGCGACGCCGAGTACAACGAAGTTTTAACCAAGCAGAATACAATCATATACCCCACATCGTAGGTCAATACGTCTGTTGCACTAATGGCAACACTCATTGTGTTCAGTCCTCATTGTTTTGAGTCACATATTTTGATGTGTCTTTTCGCTTTGTTTTGGCTTTTCCTCTTTCAGTCGTATATCCACGGTCGCATACCCAGACGGATGGATGCCAGCCATGTATTTATTTGCTCTCTCTCTCTCTCTCATTCTCTAGTGAAAGCAAGGGTCTTGCACAGCCTTTTTTTTGTTATTCCGTCGTTTCCAGGGGCGGATCTAGGCAGGCACCTACCCGGTCCCGAACCCCTCCTTTTAGGGCCGAAATTTATACCATCTATCTAATTCTATCGAAACCACCCTTCCTATCCCGAATATCTGGATCCCACCCTGGTTTCTGTTTCAAAGCACTGGCCAATATAATACTAGTGGAATTAATATTGAGTATTTTCTCATTAGCAGTCTTATAATAATTTCCATCCCTTCTCACTGTGAAGGTGGCTCTCCAATTCAAAGCCGCTTTACAAGAATAAGAAAAATGCCTGTATGCGATATATGACCCGTGGGTACTGTAATTTGAAACTTGACTTGACAAATGGGACAAATCTACAATTTAGACCGGGCTATAAAAACACTCGTTTATCATTTCGTCCCTGTCAGGCCGAACTATTGTTCATGCATTTTATACTCGCGTCTGACTCACGCCATCCATGTGCCACAACAATGCATTTCGCGGGCACTAACAGGGTAAGACGGACCTTGTTTTCCAGTCAAACTGAAGGGTGGATCGGTCTGAACCGCACCAGCATCTTGACCCCCTGGGTGTGGGCGCCGAACAACACCGAGGCGACCTACACACACTTCATGGGCTCCGCCCCGAATGCCGACAACTGTGTCCGCTTCGTGTGGGTTTCCTTCGTGACCGGCTGGAAGGACCATGACTGCAATGATGCGGGCTACGCCTTGTGCGAGACTGACAACATCAGTAAGTTGCAGACTTTCTTTACATAGCCGTTACAGTCGTTACAAACCCTCTGTCGCAGGTGCAGTCTACGACAAGGTCGTGTTCGATTTACATGAAATATAAACCGGGTTTGCCGAACTGTCAGCGCCACAATAATAGAACCGATCAACAGGTGTATCGGACTGGCTGTTCCGCACTAGAAGTACAGAAAGCGGTTTGAATGTCCCCCCCCCCCGAGGGGTACTTAATACATTGCTGGGCTGGATGGGGCGGGGGTCCGCGGTAATGCCCCCTTTTTTCACTTCGGAAGGGGTATTTTGTCGCGGAACCCCGCTCTGCAAATCACATTTTCAGAGCCCCCACCCCACCCCCGGGTCGCAAGTTTTTAAATATTTGCTATTTTTCTTCATAAATGTCCGCTCTATAGCGGTATCTTCTTCATCCCAATCTTCCGTTCTATAAGGATACCTTTTTCATGATAAATGTCCGCTCTATATGGGTATCTTTTTCATCATAAATGTCGGCTCTGTAATGGTATCTTTTTTATCACAAATTTCCGCTCTCTCAGGCATCAAGGGGCACCCGCGGAGCACCCCCACCAGATTTGTATAACAGTGCCCCCCCCCCCCCCCCCCACGCCCTACATATCACATGTTACTGGCGATCCCATTTCTCATTTTCGGCATATAACATCGTATTTGATGAACCGTTTATATCATGAAATGGAGACATTTGTTGTACATGTAAAAAGTGTAGTAAATACGATTTCTGTATTGCGAAATATGTATATGGGACTGACATATTGCAAAAGACCAAGTTCAATTCAGGGCAAAACCTGATAAATGGGAAAACAACGGCACAAACCCTTGGGCATGATCCATTTACACTTTCCAAAATAACCTACGTCATGCTGACACTGTACACAAATAAAACGATCTGTTCGCATTTAGGTGTGAAATCAGTTGACACCGGTTTGAAACCCGGTTTTGATTTCCGTCAGTTCAGGTAAATCGAACACGGAACATTGCTCGTAATTTAGACAGTTTTTTTTTCATGGGCTTATGTGCTTAGGTCGACAATCAACGTTGTGCATTAGGGCATTTCGTGTGATAGTTATTCATAAGATTACGAGATAATGGCTTATTTCCAAAAATATATAGCTTTGGCGTTAATGTTAGAAACGTTGCCATATTTTTGTGACCATAATACAATATTTCCCCCTGTAATAAAGAGAATATATATATAGATTGTTGACGTTAGAGATCAGCTACGTATTATAAGCGGCGTTTGCTATGTGGCAAACATAATAGAGGCATTGTAACTCATAGTCCCAATCATTCTACCGTTGCTGCCACTACATGTGCTGCATGTGCTATGCATTCTGGGTACTATTGTGGTCTCAGATGACGTCATCGCCTAACGACACATTATTTATGCAAACTCTCAATTATTGTCGCCCATGTCAGGGGACCAACATTTTTTTTTTGACTAATTTAAATAACCGCATCTCATGCATCTCATGCTCTTCCCCGAAAAGAATTATATTCGCACGGTAGAAGCTATATTTTCAGAAGTCATTGCGCCAATCCTTTTTGTGTCAATTATACGAATACTCACGACCTTCTAATTTATAGGTTACATAATATTACTTTATATTTATTCTTATATGTTTTTTTATAGTTATATCATAACATCAATTACCGGCTCTAACCAATGGTTGTGGGCAGGAAATGTATAAATACTGTTATTGTTGTATGAATGTAAAAATATATCTATGTTCTTCTATGTATGTGTGCCTGTCCTAGTTGTCTGTAGATATATCTCTTGCTACGCGATGTACGGTCGAAAACAGTCATCCATAGAGTTAAATGACCCGTACTGAAGTGTACAATACAATCGTCTGTGTTTAAATACTTTGTAATATGACTGTAATACGTCAAATGCTAGATATTTAAACCGATCATACATGCTCCATATATCTTTGGTAACTCTCATCTCCCTAGCCTGTTTGTTTTTCATTATAACGGTCTGTGCGTTTACTTATTTGTAATAGCAAATGCCTTAACATTGAGGGTAAAACCATAAACCCTACAGCCAAGTGCAAGTGGCGGAGGCAGTTCCTTCAAACAGGTAACACAACTCTAGTCATTTAGGAAATGAGCGTGTGATATATCTAAAGCAGATCCACCAAACACTACCACTAAGACAATGGTACCCAGATATGACACCCGGCTACGCCTGAACTGGTCTGGTATGCCCTATTAACTGCTTCATATGAACCATTTCTTTTCCCTTTTATGATGCTTTAACTCTTCTATTGTGACCTACTCACTTTGTTCCCTCTACTTTGACGTTGTCCGTTATGCCATCAAATTTGACGGTGTCACGCTGAATTTTTTGTCTAAACCTTGTCACATGATATATTCCACTTTAACATAGTCGTATGGGATCTTTCACCTTAAACCTATCCCTTTGGCGTGGTTTCACTAACCATACCTTTTAGACAATGTCAATACGATCGCTGCACTGTAACACTGTCCAATTTATTACTTTTACGCTTTGATCTCAATTTTGAGCCGTTCATCTTGACCCCTATTTTCTCCTGGACCATTTCACTTTGAACCTTTCACCTTGACCTTTTACCTTGACTTTCACCTTCATCCTTTCACCTTGATCTTTCACCTTGACACATTCACTTTGACCGTTTCACTTTGACCTTTCACCTTGACCCATTCACTGTGTCCCCGTTTGCCTAGACCCTTTCACATTACCTTTAATTGTGACCTTGACCTTTCACCTTACCCTTAATTGTGACCTTGACTTTTTCACTTTAACCCTTTCGTGTTGGCTCTATCACATTTCTAATCCTACCGATTCCAACTTCACATTATATTTCGTTGCAAGACTGTTACAATTATTCCAATATTACGTCTTGGCTGATAAAAAGGAGTCAGATTTGAGTGTGGGGTCAGAGATTGGTGTCACAGTGACCGCACTGACTCGCGTCGACCCATCGCGCGCGTTTTTGAATAGCGACTCAGTCAACACCGGAGATCATTAACGGACGGCAGCCATGGCGCACCCTGACGCATAATGACGTCGCGGAAGCCATCTCAGGTGAGTAATGACGCGATTATAGAGGCCGGGAATAGTTCGTACATCAAGCTGTGGTGACCAGCGGAGTAGGTCATGGTCCTTGTAGAGTGCAGTCACCTTGCTGTTTGTAAATAATCGATAGTCAGTAGGTTCCGGTAAGCCGGTGCACATGAGATTTTCTTTTCGTGGGGATGCCGATAATGGCGATGAGAGATCCGTGTTATGGCCGTGCTTGTCGTCTTCATCCATGTGCAATAAAATGCCATTGTTAATGGTTGTCCAACGAAGCCCCTCTGTGAACAACGGAGCATATCGGTAAAAAACAGAGTATGTCGTAAAACAAACAGAGCAATTCAGTAACAAAAACAGAGCAATTCGGTAAAAACACAGAGCATGTCGGCAAACCAAAGAGCCTCACTGTAAACAACAACGAGATCAAAGAGTCGGTAAAGTACAGAGCCTGTCGATGAACCAAACAGTATATATGTGAATCACAGAGCCTGTCGATAAACCAAAAAGTATATTTGTACATCACAAAGCCTGTCGATAAACCAAAAAGTATATATGTAAATCACAGAGCCTGTCGATAAACCAAAAAGTATATATGTAAATCACAAAGCCTGTCGATAAACCAAAAAGTATATATGTGAATCACAGAGCCTGTCGATAAACCAAAAAGTATATATGTAAATCACAAAGCCTGTCGATAACCCAAAAAGTATATGTGTAAATCACAGAGCCTGTCGATAAACCAAAAAGTATATGTGTAAATCACAGAGCCTGTCGATAAACCAAAAACTATATATTTAAACCACAGAGCCTGTCCATAAACCTAAAAGTATATATGTAAATCACAAACCTGTCGATGAACCCAAAAGTATATATGTAAATCACAAAGCCTGTCGATGAACCAAAAAGTATACATGTAAACCACAGAGCCTGTCCATAAACCTAAAAGTATATATGTAAATCACAAAGCCTGTCGATGAACCAAACAGTATATATGTTAATCACAAAGTCTGTCGATGAACCAAAAAGTATACATGTAAACCACAGAGCCTGTCGATAAACCAAAAAGTATATATGTAAACCACAGAGCCTGTCGGTAAACCAAAAAGTATATATGTAAATCACAAAGCCTGTCGATGAACCAAACAGTATATATGTAAATCACAAAGCCTGTCGATGAACCAAAAAGTCTACATGTAAATCACAGAGCCTGTCGATGAACCCAAAAGTATATATGTAAACCCCAGTGCCTGTCGATAAATCTAAACGTGTATATGTAAACCACAAAGCCTGTCGATGAACCAAAAAGTATACATGTAAACCACAGAGCTTGTCGATAAACCTAAACATATATATGTAAATCACAGAGCCTGTGTTCTCAATAAATAGTTCGACCTCTCTCTGAACCACGTGGCCTCCCAACAGAACAGATTTTCAAAACGTGTTTTAATACTTGTTACTGACAGAAGTCTAACGACTTTTGTCAGTATAATGCTCATTATATTTTCGGTTATTAAATTGGTATGTTTGTGTTGTGTTTGTCGGCAGCTTGTAGGGCGCATTGAATGAGGTATGGTCCTCCAACTTTACCAAAAGATAGAGGTATGAAATAGTGAGATTAAGTTTGTTAATGCAATATGCAGGTCAAAGGTCAATGTCACAGCGATTTTTTCAACAAATATGCGTCATTTAGCGTCACGTCCCTCGTATAGCTGGATACGAAGCATAATACGTTCCTACCCTACTTCCGGTTCCAGTGACGGTGACGGCAATTCCCTATGTGACTTCCCATGTTAAAGTCCTCCATCTCTAATCCCAGGAAACCCGTTTTGTCGCGCATTTTACAAGTGCATTCGTCAAACAGTACCAGAATTTTTTTTTAGCCACAGTGCTCACCATATGGAATTCGAGCCAGAAATTACCTCACAGGATTTTTTTTTAATTTGTTCAATGGTGAAAGATACATATTTTGTTGCTAGCAGAGGCTTCCACGGGCATCTTATTCAATCCATCACTATGATTGCAAATGGATGGTGACCTAACCCTATTATTTCTCGGTATATAATTAAAAGCGTTCAAAATTGGATCCTATGGAGATAATCAAACTTTCTGCAACATGCCGTACCTCTGGTTGGGCGATTTCACTTTGCTTTATCATGGTGGGAGACACGCCCGCGGTGAACACGGGTCTCAATTTCGTTTTCATGGCAACGAAATATTTGCCCAATGATAAAATATACAGATTTCGGCTAAATGTAAAAACTTCGTCAGAAATCGGGAAAACAAACTAGAGCTGAGATCTTTGCGGCTAATGTTAGAAAAAATGCATCTCCAGATAAACAGTGAAGGCAAAACATTCTTGCCGTCTTTCTTCTTGCTGCAGTGTCCTGTCTACGTCCGCTCGTTTTTTTATGTATCTGCAACAATGAAGTATAGCAATTTTTGGTAATTTCTTCAAGTCACATCTGAAGGGCTGCTGCTCCTGCCGCCGGGCTGGTCAGCGTTTTGGGTTGTGGGGCAAAACGATTGCGTCTTATTATTGGACGTTACCGTGCGTCATGCCATGACGTCACAATGACGTGCTGACGTCATGTCACGTTGACCTTTCCATGTCAAAGGAACTTTTGCCTAATGATAAAGTATACAGATTCTGACCAAATTAGAAAATTCGTCAAAAATCACAAGAGCCAGCTAGAGCTGCGATCATTGCCGTACATGATAGCAGTTTAACATCGCTACAAAATGTGCCCATCGTTGACAAATGCAGTGTGCTCAGTTTGCTAACCAGGGCGCTTGGCCGTCAATGATGAGTCTATGTAAAAAATCGGGTCGAGGCACTTTCGAGTTGGAATGGCCACCGCTCGCTTAATTTCGACGCTATAGATCAGGGACAGCTTGCAAAAGAATGGCAAAAGTCGCAGTTTGCTGAAACTGTAAAAGGTCTGTAAAAGGGTGTTAATAGTACTTCTATCAGTAAGCCTCAGCCTCTGGCTGATTTTGGCATGTGGTTGAATGTATGGTTGAGCGCATGTTGTTCATGCAATGTAATGCCCTTTAGACAGTTTCACCTTAGAGATGAGATAGTGATTCACCTTGGAGGTCCTATCATTTGCGGACTTCCACATTCTTTGGATATAGTAAACCCACGAAACGAAGTTCTGTAGTAAATGACAGGCCTGAATTATACGTGAGCTATGCTAAAATAATGGCTCGCCCTAAGATCGGAACGACCTATGTATATGCAGAAATAAATAGGTTAGATATGTGTTTACCTTGAGATTTTGATGATGAACCAAATGAACCTGAATTATTTTTGCTCTATGAAGGGGAAAAGCATGGATACATTCTGTTAGACATACATTGATTTAAAGTTGCATGTCGAGCTTTTTTACGCCAAAACTAAAGAGATCAAAATACAAACAAAAATCAGTCCATGAATCATTTAAAATTACTTATATATATATTTCGCGCATGCCAGAGTGCCAAATGCAGTCTCGTAGCATTGCCCGTAATAAGAATTGACCACAGGTTTTAATAATAATAATAGTGTTTTTTGTTCAAAGGTATGCATCGCCAGTAAACAAACATATATTACATAGACAACAGCAGAAGCAGAGTCTTATAGGCTAAATTGTTTTTATTGGCTTTAGACTTAGTGGTAAACGTCATCAGTTTGTGTGTTTCGCGATGCTTTGTTAAAGGTAGCAGTGCCGCAAGAGAGTTTTGTGGTGTCCCGGGATAGACACGTTTGCCATATCACAGCCGAAAAGAAGATGTTTATTAGGTTTCTGAATTTATAGAATGAAACAATCGATTTTTCTGCAAATTGTGATACATATGTCGCCTGGGCTTAGATTTTGGCGAAAAAAGCTCGACAAGCAGCTTTAAACATGTTTTTATCGATAGTCGCTTGTGAGACCGAAACACCATTACCTTGAGAGACCAGGATGTGCGTAGAAATTAATCCTTCGGGAATCCCCAGACAGTGAGATGGAGGGGGAGGGGGGCTGGAGGACTGACCTTGGCGTATATTCACTGGCGTTATTAGGTATCGCATAACGGGGTTGACAGTCCCCCTTTAAAATATGACCTCTTTGTCTGGGTCGACGGCGAGGGAGGAGTGGGGAGAGAAAGGGCAAGGTCTACTGTCGACACGGGAAGCCATCAGTCAGCAACCCGGGGTTCTCGAGAATGATGCGTCCGGTGTTTGCCCGATAGGGGGCACCAACGGCGCATTATTGACGAGTTATTGACCAATATTGTTTTCGTCAGCCACCTGATGGATGGCGAGGATGGAGGGATATGGTTAGCAAGGGGAAGTTGATGGTGGGAAACAAGGAAATACGGAAGGGATGTAAAGGGTTTACGAAGAAGATGAGAGGGAGGGGCAATCAATGGATGACCTTGGGAAGAACGGAGGAGCGGGCGAGGAAAAGAAGGGTAGAAATGACCGAAAGGCGAGTGGGAGGAAGGGAATAAGAAAAAATGGCGTGTGAACAGATTACAGGGCAGGAGGGGGAAACCTGCGGAAAGGGAACACTTTGGTCGTATTCGATTATGCGATCGGGGCATCAGTGCACGTAAATCGAACACCTCGTGTTGCGATCCGATTGAGGCGATTCAACACTAGTGTCGTACTCCCCACTTTTCTGGCTGCATGTAAAAAGCAAGATGGCGAACAAGAAAAGCGAAGCAACAGCGTCCGTATTGACGCTTTAACACGATCGCGCACCAAGCGTTCGGTTTAGTAACAACACGACAACACTGACCCATGCGTATTTCTAATTATCGGATCATTATTGCTACCATAACCGAATGCGACCTTTGAAAAAAATCGCCTGTTGCCAGATATAGTTCACCCCCGGTGTAGGGGTGTATATCGCCCCACGGTCTCATATCGCATACAATGTGGGGTGGCGATGAGGTGCATCCTCATAGGTAATCGATGACTTTAATCAATGATCTCACCCTCTCAAACTTCATCGATTACAAAGGTTAACAGAAAGAACGTCAATTTACAACGTCATAATACCCCTTAGAGCCACATATATAAATAAGTAGGCCAGCTTCCAGCACAAGGTCGGTATTGACAATGCATCTCCTATACCTTATTAATATTCATGCCAAGGGCTTGTGATGGTTGTTTGTCGCTTCAGATCAGCATTCTCTTATATCCCGATGTCGATTATTTCTCCCCTCCGGAAATGCCTTTAGAGCGGACGCCGGAAGTCGACAGGCATTCTGGGTAAGATGGACGACGTCATTTGTCTTCCCCCTGCTGAGGCATCTGCTGTCCAGCGGTGAAAAAAGGCAGCACTTCAGCGACCACAAAACAGGCTTTCAGCCCTGAAGATTCCGGAAGCTGAGGGACACGGACAACGTTCAAGTGTCGTCATCTAGCGGCCTAGGGGCAAAACCAATGGCGCGTGGCTCGAAACCCAGCGACAGCATGGTAACTATATATTCTATGGGCCATCAGTCATGAGTTGGTATATCAATGGACTTAAGGCGTGGGTTCGATTCCCCCATGTCATTCACACATTGTATGATTATGCTTTAATGGATCCGTGCTAGGTCCTAAAGAACGCGTCTAAAGCTTTGAAAAAAAACACAAAGGAGAGGGACTGGGCACTTCCGCGCTCATGAAGTAGGGGGGAGGGGTGGGGTCAAGCTCTAAAATTCAGTACAAGTTGCAGTAAAATGAGCCTCAAGGATCAAGATGGGTGGGGGGGCCGGGGAGGGGGGGGGGGCTATCCTTTATCCTGCTTTACAAGCCACACAAACAGACACATTGTAACACTTATATATAGCAACACAACTGCAGTGAAAATCCATGGCTTCCATACTTAAACTTTCTTTAGTTTCTTCTTATTCTAATATGTTATTGCTTTCAACAAGAATGCATACCAATGAGCACAGAGAGTTACATAAATCACACAAATATTCTTAAATGTAAGTCCAGGGTTTCAAACACACAACGCAAATAGTATCAAGGACTGTCCGTTTCATCTTGCGGTGGCGGTCGAGAGGAAGTTCGCTCATTAAAGGCTTGCCATTCCCGTCTGTTGTTACGATAAAGAACTTCTGCCCTGTTCTCGCATGAGCTTTTATAGTGGTTGTGGATATAGTATTACAATTGTTAAGCATTAATCCCTATAAAAAAAAGTTCATATTACAACAGCAACTGAAACATGAGACGAGCGGGGCCTCATATATTTGGCGGGACGGCTTTTATAAGTTCAGAAGTAGGCGCATTCTCACACCAGGATGCGCTATGAAGCCCGGCTAGCGCAGTCCGTAGAACGGTGATTCTGATCGATGGGTTGTGCGTTCAATACACCGTTCCACACTCCGACACTAAGCCCCGCCCACGCTTGAGTTCTTTTTCGTTAATCGTGAGTAGGAAATTGGCAATCATTGCTGATGGTAGGTACAAGTGACAAGTACTCATGTCTGAAACTTAGAACGAAAGTGACATGCTGCTTTGTTTGTCGGACTTGTCTGTGGGACATAACGCACGTAGAAGACTTTTTTCACCATATGATTGGACAAAAACAACAGTGACGTCAATGAATGATTGAGCGCCTGAGTCGGTCTATGCCGATGGGGCCAAGTGTTTTTGTTTCACGTTTAATAATTGCAGCACCTCTTCCCCCGAGGGCTGGGGGGGTGGGTGGGGGGCGACCGTACAAGGTTTGAAGCCCAGCTAATAATTCCTGTGCTCAGCTCGTATCCTTAACCCATCTGGTTCCCCACCTCTCCGCGCCAACCGTTCCACCTACACGGCCACTCAACTAACCTGATAAACGTAGGCTGGGTTGGTTGCTTGTCAGGACGCTTTAACCACTTTTGGTCATACCGCGTCAATGGGAGAAGGAAGGGAGAGTGAAGCCATGTCCCCGGGGGTAACCCTCTACTCTTTGCAAAGAAGGACATAGAATCTTTATCGTGCGACCCCACAGACATGGCCACAGCAGGGCTCGAACCACCGACTCACGTGCTGTTAGGCTCTCAGGTGACCAGAGCACTCAATGCGAGCGCGCTAGCCCACTGAGCTGTCGCGCCGGCCCTGTACGTCGGTCGGGGTGCGTCTTGGCGTCTCAAAAGGGGGGTATCTTCGAACGAGTTTTTCCCACATCAAACTCAATTGTGTACAAAACCAATGCGCACTGAGTGTGGCGCCTGTCCCGTATTCTCGCAACAATTGATCAGGCAGACGAAAGAGAGTTTTGTTTCTGAAACACTCAGTCAGAGATATAGAGGGTCTTTCGCGGCGAGTATATGTAAAAAATGGGGTCCCACAGAGTGAGTACATCATGAAAAAGGGGGCCTTTTTACCGCGGACCATACCTCTAATGAGGTCCAATGGAAGCCCCATGTGGTACGCGAAGTGCGTGGGAATAACACCGCCCCCCCCCCCCCCCTACCACAAACCCCCTCCCCTTCAGACCTCCACTTCAAAACGGCTTTCTACGCCAATGATAGTGATGCCTTTGGGCAGACCCGAGGGCATTCTTTTAACTGTCAACCGAGAAGGTATTTTCTTATGGCGAACTGGTCCGTCATTCAAGCTGTACAATTAAACTACTATCACTGGTAAGTTGCGCAGACAGCCCGCGAGGGGATAAAAACTAAACAACGCCACCTGGTGTTATATGGCGGGATGGCTGGGATCGTTGAAGACACTTAGGCCGTTTTCGGCTGGAGAAATTTTGGGTGAGTTCGGATATGCCATCGGAGTAATCGGCGCGGATATTTGGAGCATGCGGACTCACTCTTTCCGCTAATCGGCGGATCAATGTTTACCCGAACGCAAAATCCGCGGTCCGCGTGAATGTTGCACTTGCTGGACGGCACAAATTTTGAAGATCGTTAAATAGCGCCATAAAATAAATCAACGGATACGTATGGTGTTCATTATCTTATTTTCGTTGTTACAATATTATTTACAGATTTTGTGCAGGTCGCAATACTACTATATATATATTAAATGTATTGTGGGGCCTGGACGTCATGTTGGAAATCCTCGTGATCCTCCTCTGGGTGGGGAGTAAGGTCTGGGAGTAAAATGTACCACGTGACCGCCCTATCCGACCACAATCTTCGCGTTCGGATATGAACTCCGCGGAGTCCGACTACTCCGCTCGCATACCCGAACTCACCCATAGTGACAACAGCTCAGTGACCTGAATAGTACAACGCATGCGCAGTATGTCACTTGGCGATGAGCGAGTCGAACGGTGTATGTGGACTATAGTCGCCACAGACGCACATATTACGCAGCGTGGTGCTCAAGTTAGCGAGTCTGCCTTTTCACCGGGGGTATTGGTCGGTAACAAAAAGGTGGCAGTGTTCCCTATGAAGCTGACCACTTCAGAAAGTGGACTCTTTTAGATCTGATTGAAAAGTGATGGTATTTTGGGACTTTATTTCACATAAGTCGAAATGGGAAAAACACATATTTGCTGTTAAACTATATGTACCCTGAAAGCAATCTTTACCGCGCCATCAACATGTAACAGGGACCAATGGAATTTGGCCAATAATATGACATGAAATTTAAAATGAAGTTCTCATTGTCGCCAACCAAACTTATGAGGGATAATGGAAAGATAAACGAAATTTACTGTTCGCACTGTCCACCATCCGCCATATTGAGGCCCCCAGCGACTACACCGACTACGCTGTGGACTGTAGTTGCCGTAGTCGGTCAAGAATGACGTAATCTTGACTAAACTAGGCCGCAACGATGGCTGTTCGACTTCGATTATAGGCGCTATTGTGACTATAGCTGGCCAGCCGAAAGCGGCCTTATACTAATTTACTACAACACGACGACAGTACATACACAATTGTTGGCCTACGTTAGCCCCACTTGTGCAACACGAGTTTTATATGAAAATATATAAATGTGTTCTTCAACTATTTCTGCGCGTTCTGTTTCAGATAGGGCCGGCCGATAGCTCATTGGGTTAGAGCGCTCGTGTAGTATTTCTGGTCCCAGGCCCGAATGGACGCCGAAAGTTCTACCCGCCTGGCTAGAACTTTCTACCCAGGCGGGTTTCGAACCGGCGACCTTCCGCATCCCGAGCGAACACCTTACACGTTAGGCCAAAGGGAGGCCAAAGGGAAATTCCCCTTTGGCCCGAGGCGCTTGGTGTGTTTTATCCACCGGGCCTGGGCCGAGATATCACACTCGCAATGGGCGCTCTGGCCAAACGAGAGCCTAGCGACACATGGACCGTTGGTCCGAGCCCCCGCTTTAGCCATGCCTGTGGGGTCGCAGGGTAAAGATTCCATCTCCTTCTTCGCAAAAAGTAGAGGGTTGCCCCTTCTTTTTCCAATTGACGCGATATGACCAGAATACACCGTTCCATACTCCAACACTGCCCCCCCCCCCCCCCCCACACACACACACACGCTTGAGTCCTTCTTTGTTAATTGTGAGCTTGAAATTGACCATCGTAGCTAATTGTAGGTACAAGTGAGAAGTAATTAAAGCGGCATGCTTCTATGTTTGTCGGACTTGTTTGTCGGACATAACGCACGTGGAAGACCTTTTTCGCCACATGATTGGATAAAAGCAACAGTGACGTTAATGAATGATTGACAGCCTGAATCGGTCTGTTGGTTATAGCGTCCTAGACATCAGGAGGTCGGGGGTCCGATTCCCACCCGGGATGGTACCGGGCCCCGTCGTCACACTTGAAAACTGCGCGGTTACCGTTCAGTGTCTTCACTATTTAACATATTTATTAGACTATAAAAGCGCGGGGGTGGGTATGGGAGATTCCAGACAGGCCGTGTCGGTGAGCCCATGACGGTGGCTGGCTTTGAGTGGGTGGGTACGTAAGGTCGTGAGTCGTTTGTCTGACGCAGTGAAACTGAACCAAAGCTCTTGCCGCTGCCACTCCACCCACAGCCCCCCCCCCCCCCAAGTCCACCCCCTTCCACCCCGCCCCCTCACATGGGTGTCTTTCATGGGCTCCGAGCTAGCAAGCGATACCCCAACCGTGTGATCCCTGATATTGACGCACCTAACTCTTACCAATCCCACCAAGTGCATCGCTTCTGGCCTCCATTGAGTAGATACGTAACTCACGATCCCACCCCCCCCCTCCCCCCCATCTACTCTTTCCGGTCTCCTTCACACCCACAGCACGCTCCCCACCCCAGCCCCACCCCAGCCCCACCCCACCCCCCATCTCCTCCCTCCCGTCTCCTTCACACCCACAGCACGCTCCCCACCCCAGCCCCAGCCCCATCCCACCCCCATCTCCTCTCTCCCGTGTCCTTCACACCCACTACACGCTACCCCCCACCCCCCATCCCAGCCCCAGCCCCGCCCAACCCACGTCACCGAATACCCGAAGAAATACAGATAGGTAGTCACAAGCACACACCCATACACTCACTGCCCACCGACCCACAATATACCCACCGTGTGCTGTCGCCCAAGTCCTCTCCCTCCCTCTGTCTTGTCTGGAGACTTTCACCGACACCTCAAAGGAGTCAGGTTCCCTTTGGCGTTTTCTGTCAACCCCCAACAAACAAGTTTAGCCGGGGGACTGATTTTTTTCTCTTTCTCTTTTTATGCTGTGTTCACCTTTCGGCTGCTTCATGCATGAGTGAGCCTCCACCCCCCCCCCCCCCACACACACACACCCCACTCCTTCCCCGTGTCCCATTGGGCCCCCCGCCCCAATCCCACCCTGACCACCGCCCACATACACACACATACATACACACACACAAACACCCATAGATTCACCAGGTGATATGTGAGGCTGTGTAAAAACGCTTGTAGCTTCGCAAGTCAACGCGACACCACAACCACATGCACACCGTTCTATGTCAAGCTCTATGGCCCTGCCAGCACAGGCCAGAAAAACTGGACACACGATCAAGCAAACCTTGATCCTGACATCGAATCAGGATTTGCTTGCCAGACCAACTTCCTGGATCAAAATGACCTGACTTACCCTTCGGATTGGCAAGATTTACGTGCATAGTGAAGAGCAGGTGAGCGTTTGACGGAGGGGATCTACGGTGTAGCATGTGAGCAATTCTCAGTTACTGTAGTCCTCTACTTAATATAAGGAGAATGAGACATGAAATAAAAAAATCAATACGGACAACTGTGAAACAATTGCGAGAATTCGTCAATAATTCCTGCTATTTCTTTCCATGGTACCTTAATTGGGAGAATATATCAATATTTCCTGTTATTTCTTGCCATAGTACATTAACTGTGAGCATATGTTAATAATTCCTGTGACTTCTTTCCATAGAACCTTAGACCCATTAGGCGGCCTGTTATAGATTTGATATTGTTATATGTCCAGCCGCATCGATCCGCGCCGAGGCGACAACAAGCTGACGAGAGTCTGGGTCGGAGCCGGCAAATGTCATCAGTGGACCAAGAAGAGAATTTGAACGTGCATTAGCTGCGGCGAAATCATTTCGCTCTGACACTCCTTGGGGATCATGCTCTGGAAGGTAAATGAAGAGGACAATGCTCTGTGGGAATGAACTGGAATTAGAGGTTAGTGTCTTGTATCGAAACCACCAGCAACTTGCAAAGTAGACATCTTACCGTTTTACCGTTGAGATCTAATATGGCAATAGCAGTATGGACGGCCTATCAGTCGGACATAACCAGTAGTGACATCAAATGAGGCTAATACCTATGGTATAAGGTTGGTTGGATATTCAGGACGCTTCAACCACTTTTGGTTATATCGCGTCAATGGGAGAAGGAAGGGAGAGTGGAGCTATGCCCCCGGGGGTAGCCCCCTACTCTTTGCGAAGAAGGACATCGAATCTTTATCATGCGACCACACAGACATGGCCACAGCGGGGCTCGAACGATCGATCCACGTGCCGTTAGGCTATCAGGTGACCAGAGCACTCAATGCGAGCGCTTTAGCCCAATGAGCTACCGGGCCGGTCCAGTAACACCAAACGGGACAGCGCGTACCTATGTTATAAGGAAGAAATCCCATAAACTGATACTTGGGGAACAACTTATATATTTTATTATAATCCTAATCTTATGCAAGACAATTGAGTTGCAATTCATAACATTTGTTGTCTTCCGGTAAGTTATTATTCTCATCATACATTAATTGTATGAACATATTGATATATCTGAACTACTGCTTATCATAAGGATGTTTAAGAAAATGTAGCTGATAATCTCAACAATCACCCCCCCCCCACCCCCCCAGGTTCGCTGTAGAATCCATGTGACTAGGTGAATCGTCTAACAGTACAACATATACACAGATTATGATATTAACTCAATTAAATTAGGGGGGCCTCCCTGGTGTAGTGGTTAACGCACTAGACCGCAGATCAATAGGTCCTGGGTTCGAATCCGGGCTCGGGCACCTAATCTGGGGCATGTTTCATTCCTTCATCCTTCATCGTCTCGGGAGGTTCCTTGGCCCAATTTAGCCTGTATGTGCACAAAAGTGGCCTAAAACACCAACATTCCATTCCATTCCAATTAAATTAATTATGAGAACAGCTTTGTGAAAACCGACAACGGAGATTTGTTGCTTTGCAGATGAAGTTTCCCAGTTCTCCTAGCTTAACTTGTAAAGATTTTTCACTGGACTATTATTCAAAATTAATTATGGGTCACCTGCTGATCTAGTAGGTAGACGAGGGGTGCTCTCTCATACCAGCCCACGTAGTGAGGGGTTCCAATGCTACATGTACAATGCCTATATTATGCAGGATAAAGATCCCAAGCATTCACAAAGAGAAAGGGGGATTACTCCTGGGGACATGGTTCCTCTCTTTCTTAATCCTTCCCATTTTCGACCTACTGAGAACTTGAAAGCCTCGTAGCTAAACCAATCATCTAACCTAAGTTACTTGTGGATATGTTGCAATGTTTGCAATGGTTCAATGGGCATGTCTACCTGATATAAGGCATTCATTCTTGTGACCGCCATCACAGGGTATATATTAGGGATAGGATATGGTATTAATCATGTAAAACACAATCGCTTACGTTGTAATTACTAAAAACATAACTTACGAATTGATAGTAATGTAATAATACAATATCATATGTCCCTACTTTGTTTGTGTTGTAGGTGCAACGCTATGTTTTCACCAGAAAGATTCAACCGTGGAACCCGCGACGAGTTATGCGCCGATGACCTCTGTCAAGGTCACTCTGCCTCGTCGTGCTCTGTGGGCTCAGGTTAACCCTCCTCCAGAAATGATTCAATAAAGGGATTCCATTGAATTAATCTGCTACATTTGGCTCTAATCTAATAGTGAAAGTACCTTTTACTGACACCCTGCGCACTTCATCCCTGGTCCGCCATTATTCCTGGAGCAAACAGTATTCCCCCTTCATCTGTTGCCTCATCCGGTTTGTTGTTTCTGAACCCCCCGCCTGCCGCCCGCCCCCCGACCGCCTCCCCCCCCCCCCCCGCCTCTCCCCCTCAATAAACGTCTTCTAGCAGTCACCTTTTGTCACCCCCTTCCTTGTACCACTCTCGTACCTCTATTCCATCCTGTCTCTTCCCCATCCTTTCACCCCCCCCCCCCCCCACCGCCTGCCCAATTCCCACCCACCGCCGTTTCACAATGGCGGACTGCTTCACGCGACGCGCCAGCAAAGTGCCCGTATGTGTCCTGCTGGGAATCGCCATCGGCGCTTGCCTGCCCCTGGTATACCAACACGCCGGCCGCATCCAGATATCGGTGGCGCCCGCCGATGGCGCCACCATCGCCATCACTTCCGGTTCGACCACGGCGGCGACTCCAGCGGCGACTCCAGCGGCGGAAAGGGGCGCGGGACTGCCACTCTCCAAGTCGCCAGAGGGCGCTCCTGGACACCGTTACCCCACGAATGAGGTCCGCTTCTGGGAGAATGAAGCGGCACCCCCTACCCTCACCGTCGGCGCCGACAATGCCGCCCTGGTGGAGGATGACGTCAAGGCGGACGAAATGAAAACTCTCGTCGATTCCGAAATCCGAACTGGATACAAAACCCTGAAGGACAGGAGGATCTGGGGTCTGGATACTTACAGCGGTCGCCTGGAGGCTTTGGATTCGGACAGCGTATTCAATGTAGTCCACTTTCTGTGGTGCGAGAAGAAGACGTTTGAGTTTCAGCATTACCTCAGCGTGCGTAGTACCATCAAGTACCTGGCCCCCGACCTCATGTTCTTCCACTACACCAACTACCCGCGCCACGACAAAGACTATTACAACACGTGGTTCGAAGATATGAAACACGAGTTTCCTTTTATCGATCTCGACGACTTATCCGCCAGGCAGGAGGTGTGCAACTCGACGGAGGCCAAGGAATCCTTCATCGCCGGCGTTCTGGATACCGAGGGCGGCATCTACGTCCATTCCAATACCATCTTTACCTCGCCATTTCCGGCCCAATACCGCAAAGCGGATGTGACGTACGCGCTGTCCGAAAACGCCGAGGGGTTCGTCGTCGCCAAGAAGGGGGCGCTGTCCGGCAAGTGGGAAGCGCTGCGATCAGCGCCGCCCGACGGGAAAACCAGGAACGAGACTCGATGTGTTCCGGCGGACTCTTACAAGGACGCCGAGGATGTAGTTTGCGCGATCCGGAAAGGTCCCTACTTTCCCCGCGTGGCTTGGGACAAGGATGATCCGTTCAGCAAGGCCGTCAACCGGATTATGTACGGTCAGGATCAGCCGCCGAAAGCACAGCCGTCGTACCGGGAACTGATCCCGAACATAGGACACGTGCTCTGGCTGGCCGGTAAAAAAATGCCGTTCTTATTCTACTTGAATTGTCTGAGTCAGCTCTACATTCTCAAGGTGGATCGTCTCTACGTACATGGCGACAAGCCGCCCTCGGGACCCTACTGGAATCTGATCCGGAACCACGAACGCGTTACGTACGTCCGCCGGACGTGGCCTAAGCTGGTCTTCCGGAACAAGGTCGGTGTTTGGAATCACATGTCGGATGTGTTTCGCGCCGATATCATGATCCACTACGGCGGAATCTACACGGACACGGACGCCGTCTGGATCAACCCAATCCCGGATTCACTCCGGTTGTACGACGCCGTGGCCTCCTATGACTGGCCCATCATGTACTCGGCCTATCCGGATTACCTTCAACTGGGGGTCTCGATGGGACGCCGGAATGCCAAGTTCTGGCACCTCTTCCAGAGATCCATGGTGGACTTCAAAGACGATATGTTCGGATACAATGGACTCTTGAAGCCGTATAAAGTATTCGAAAGACGTCCGGACTTGGTGCATGTGTACGACAAACTCCAGGTGAGAATACACCGATACATACCCCGACACTAAGCTCCGCCAACGCTGGGGTCCTTTTTCTTCAATAGTGGGTATGAAATCGACAATCATAGCTGATGGTAGGTACAAGTGAGAAATACTCTGAATCTCTGAAACTGACGAGAAAGTGCCATGCTGCTTTGTTTGTCCGACTTGTTTGTCCAACCTAACGCACGTGGAAGACCTTTTATCACCGCACGATTGGATAAAAGCAGCAGTGACGTCAGTGAATGACTGACAGCCTGGATCGGTCTATTAGGGGACCGCAACGTTTAAAGTGTGTATGCAGCTGCACCCTCTTTGTGTAGGACCTGCTCTATATTAAACTCATCAAGGCCATGATAGGCGATATACTAAACTCATCAAGGCCATGATAGGCGATATACTAAACTCATCAAAAAGGCTATGATAGGTGCTATACTAAACTCATCAAGGCCATGATAGGTGCTATACTAAACTCATCAAGGCCATGATAGGTGCTATACCAAACTCATCAAGGCCATTATAGGTGACATACTAAACTCATCAAGGCCATTATAGGTGACATACTAAACTCATCAAGGCCATGATAGGTGACATACTAAACTTATCAAAAAGGCTATGATAGGTGCTATACTAAACTCATCAAGGCCATGATAGGTGCTATACTAAACTCATCAAAAAGGCTATGATAGGTGATATACTACACTCATCAAGGCCATGATAGGTGATATACTAAACTCATCAAAAAGGCTATGATAGGTGCTATACTAAACTCATCAAGGCCATGATAGGTGCTATACTAAACTCATCAAAAAGGCTATGATAGGTGCTATACTAAACTCATCAAGGCCATGATAGGTGCTATACTAAACTCATCAAAAAGGCTATGATAGGTGATATACTACACTCATCAAGGCCATGATAGGTGATATACTACATTCATCAAGGCCATGATAGGTGATATACTAAACTCATCACAAAGGCTATGATAGGTGCTATACTACACTCATCAAGGCCATGATAGGTGCTATACTGAAACTCATCAAGGCCATTATAGGTGACATACTAAACTCATCAAGGCCATTATAGGTGACATACTAAACTCATCAAGAAGGCTATGATAGGTGACATACTACACTCATCAAGGCCATGATAGGTGCTATACTAAACTCATCAAGAAGGCTATGATAGGTGCTATACTAAACTCATCAAGGCCATGATAGGTGATATACTACACTCATCAAGGCCATGATAGGTGCTATACTAAACTCATCAAGGCCATGATAGGTGCTATACTAAACTCATCAAGAAGGCTATGATAGGTGCTATACTAAACTCATCAAGGCCATGATAGGTGCTATACTACACTCATCAAGGCCATGATAAGTGATATACTACACTCATCAAGGCCATGATAGGTGCTATACTAAACTCATCAAAAAGGCTATGATAGGTGATATACTACACTCATCAAGGCCATGATAAGTGATATACTACACTCATCAAGGCCATGATAGGTGCTATACTGAAACTCATCAAGGCCATTATAGGTGACATACTAAACTCATCAAGGCCATTATAGGTGACATACTAAACTCATCAAGAAGGCTATGATAGGTGACATACTACACTCATCAAGGCCATGATAGGTGCTATAGTAAACTCATCAAGAAGGCTATGATAGGTGCTATACTAA
This sequence comes from Arenicola marina, assembly GCA_964019135.1. Lineage (NCBI taxonomy): Eukaryota > Metazoa > Annelida > Polychaeta > Arenicolidae > Arenicola > Arenicola marina. The sequence goes on along the minus strand of OZ025253.1, from coordinate 35,061,757 downwards.
ACTCATCAAGGCCATAATAGGTGCTATACCAAACTCATCAAAAAGGCTATGATAGGTGATATACTACACTCATCAAGGCCATGATAGGTGATATACTAAACTCATCAAAAAGGCTATGATAGGTGATATACTAAACTCATCAAAAAGGCTATGATAGGTGCTATACTAAACTCATCAAAAAGGCTATGATAGGTGCTATACTAAACTCATCAAGGCCATGATAGGTGCTATACTAAACTCATCAAAAAGGCTATGATAGGTGATATACTACTCATCAAGGCCATGATAGGTGATATACTAAACTCATCAAGGCCGTGATAGGTGATATACTAAACTCATCAAGGCCATTATAGGTGACATACTAAACTCATCAAGGCCATTATAGGTGGCATACTACACTCATCAAGGCCATGATAGGCGATATACTAAACTCATCAAGGCCATTATAGGTGACATACTACACTCATCAAGGCCATGATAGGTGATATACTACACTCATCAAGGCCATGATAAGTGATATACTACACTCATCAAGGCCATGATAGGTGCTATACTAAACTCATCAAGGCCATGATAGGTGACATACTAAACTCATCAAGGCCATTATAGGTGACATACTACACTCATCAAGGCCATGATAGGTGATATACTAAACTCATCAAAAAGGCTATGATAGGTGATATACTACACTCATCAAGGCCATGATAAGTGATATACTACACTCATCAAGGCCATGATAGGTGCTATACTGAAACTCATCAAGGCCATTATAGGTGACATACTAAACTCATCAAGGCCATTATAGGTGACATACTAAACTCATCAAGAAGGCTATGATAGGTGATATACTACACTCATCAAGGCCATGATAGGTGGTATGCTACACTCATCAAGGCCATTATAGGTGACATACTAAACTCATCAAAAATGCTATGATAGGTGATATACTACACTCATCAAGGCCATGATAGGTGATATACTACACTCATCAAGGCCATGATAGGTGATATACTAAACTCATCAAAAAGGCTATGATAGGTGATATACTACACTCATCAAGGCCATGATAGGTGATATACTACACTCATCAAGGCCATGATAGGTGATATACTAAACTCATCAAAAAGGCTATGATAGGTGATATACTACACTCATCAAGGCCATGATAAGTGCTATACTAAACTCATCAGAGTTATCTATTAGATAAAAATTCCATGGCTTTCTTCGCAAAGAGTCGGTGGTTCGAGCCCCGCTGTGGCCATGTCTGTGTCGTCGCAGGATAAAGATTCTATGTCTTTCTTCGCAAAGACCTGAGTTATGGAGGCGGCCCCCGCCATGCTGGCACGGTTGTCGGCACCGAATTGAAAATTGTTTCCTTTTGATATAATCGACGTTTAGATGTTAATTATTCCAAAGAATATGGTGTGTATTTGTATGTATTTGTACGGACATGAAGCAAGCTGACCAAAGATCGGATTATATTGCGCTTGTACGACGCCGTATATCTCTTCGCATGGATACAGAATCACACATAACTGGATGAACGCTAATTAACACGACCATCAACTCGTCATAATTTGGTTTATTGGGATGCCCTGCTGAACGTTGTATACACATTTTTATTGATACACTTTTTTTTTACATAACTGGTTTAGTTTGGTACCTGACTTAGCCAGAAAAAAAAATGGTGGACATCAGGATACTGGCTTTGAACACCTAGGTGTCTAATAAGTGACGCGGCGTTAGCGTGGCTATGCCATATTCCCGTTGGCATGGAGATACGCCCGCTGAAGAGAAAGCCTCTCTTGATGTGTACACCTCAGGAAATACATGTTACAAATACTAGTGTACGGGGCTTCACAACCTAGCCGGGTTCACGGTCTCCTTCTTTGCGTGGGAGCCACGATACCAGTTTATTACGGACGGCTCCCTTTGTCATATCACGTGCTGCAATCGACCAATCGTCGTTGCCCCTTTATTCTGCCCTCTCTCGCTGGGTCGGTTATTTATCCTGATTAAGTGGTTTGTTTCTCCGCGCGTTCGGTGTCATGTCATGGTATAATACACTACAATGTAACGATGGCTTGCACTTCGACTGGCTTGCCCTTTGGGGACTTGGGGACACTGCCTCCGCCCCACTCCCCCCCCCCCCCCCCCCCCCACTCACTCCCTTAAGGAATGACCCGCTGTCGACCAGACTAGGTCATGGCTACAACAAAACATATTGCTGACCCAAATTTCGGTCCGGCTAATGCCTATATGGTGGCAGTATTAAGCAGGTTCGAACGTCATGTAACCGTAATTTATGAGGCCGCCAAAGTACCATGAGGTAATTAATTAGTCTTTCTCATTCAGTAAACCATTTTCCTGCTATGAGATTAATTCGGGGTTAGCGTTAGCGGTCGTCATTAACTTCTGCCATTCTTCATCTCGTCTGATGGCCTAGTACGGGGCCGCCCCGATAGCTCAGTGGGCTAGAACGCTCGCATTGAGTGCTCTGGCCACCTGAGAGCCGAACGGCGCGTGGATCGGTGGTTCGAGCCCTGCTGTGGCCATGTCTGTGTGGTCGCAGGATAAAAATTCCATGTCTTTCTTCGCAAAGAGTCGGTGGTTCGAGCCCCGCTGTGGCCATGTCTGTGTCGTCCCAGGATAAAGATCCCATGTCTTTCTTCGTAAAGAGTAGGGGGTTACCCCCGGGGATATGGCTCCACTCTCCCTTCCTTCTCCCATTGTCGCGATATGACCAAAAGTGGTTAAAGCGTCCTGAATATACAACCAACCAACCATGGCCTAGTGCGTAGCGCCTTCAGCTAGGGTCGCGTGTGCTCTGCTTGGCCATCCCCAACGGCCGGTGCGTGGTTTGAGCCCCACCTGTGCACATGTCTATGTTTGTGCCTGACAACTTGCATATTTACATATTTATACACTAGACATACATACATTAATTGGGGAGTGTATTATTAGTATCACCATCAATACATTTGTAATTTTGTTCTTGTCTTCGCGTGACGTCATCCAGGTGATGTGCTGGGAGCTGCTCTGTCACCCCACGTGGTACGCCGACTTCCGGAACGCTGACTCCTCCCATTTGAAGTACCCGGATTTCAACTGGACCTTGGCTCACTCGTTCCATTGGACGTCGCCAACCCCCGTGGAACTCCACAACGAGACCAGTCTCCGCCAGGGGTCGGGCGTGTTCGCTGACATCGGGAGACACATCCTAAAGCAGGCGGGCCTGCTGAACTAGTCCCCCCCTCCCACCCTACAGGGACGGATCCAGGAATTTGAAAATATGTGCCCTCGGAACAAAATTGCGACCGGGGGATCCACCAATTTGTTGACGATAGTGGCGGGGGGGGGGTCCACTGAACACTTGCGACACATGGGAAGGTCAACTCAGGTCTTTCTCAAAAAGGGGGGGATCGGATCCCCTTGAACTCCTCCCCCTTGAACCCCCCCCCCCCCCCCAGATCTGCTATTGGGCCACCCAGTGGTCGAGTCGTTAGTGTGCTTAGTTTTAATTGTCGCTGGGTTAATGGTTGATTGGAAGGGTCGGTCGCACGGTCGGTCGGTCTCACATCCCGCGTGGGTCGCGCATGGTAAATGGCATCGGATGTATGTTTCGCCCCTTGCCACCGGGAAGTAGCAATCTGTAAATCGATTGGTGTTGTTGTTAGTTGTTATTAAATTGACAGTTACGTCCGACGTGTCCACGCATTCCTTTATCAGCATTATTGCAAGCGTGTACATTGTGAAGTTACGGATCAATTACGTCTCAATGGATATTTCACATGGAGTGAGGGATTCCGTCTCGTCGTCGCCATTGATGTTATGAGTTCATACCGAAATCACATGCATGGCTCCCATCTACGCGATGTCTTGAATCCCTGTTCCAACCGGGTGCTGGATTTCGGTATGGCGTATTTATAAACGAACATTATCCTCTGTTAATTAACATGGAAATGGTGGTCCTGGCCCCCGGATCCTGGCCCCCGGATCCTGGCCCCCGGCCCCATCTTCGTCGTCGAATATGTTGGGCTCCAGCACACGGTACCCCCCCGCGCGCCCACCGCCCCGATACTGAGTGGATGTCCCACTTCGAGGCACTTCCCGTAATATACAACCATCGCTCGAGTGGCCGTTGAGAGGCCAAGCGTGGTGGCGCATCTGATAGTAAGACACACAGCACAGAGAGGACACAACGAGTAATACTTAGATATTGTGGTATTTGGGCCAATTTTGTGCACGCATGAGCAACCCCGGGACCAGCGAGATTTTAATGATAAAACTGCCCCAGACACAGGCGTGGGGCTTGAAGTCGCCTTCTGTACGCTACCTCTCGAACACAGCGATCGACACATGACTACTACAAATAGGTAAAACAACGACCGACCATGGCGAAAGGAACACAAAGATGCCACAAAAGACAAAAAACAAAAGTATATTCGTACAACTGATGGTGAGGTTAGGACATTATATACCAACAGATATCTGGTGTATTTTCCCTGCTCTGAAAGTATAGATATTATAATATCTATATATAGGGCCATTATGTCAAAGATTCGTGAAAGGCTACCCACAAGGGCGAATGGTGAATCGTTTGGTTCAACGTCTGTCTCCACCACATTTATTTTTTTCCCGTGCATAGTAGACCTATTCCAGAAATTGACGCTGTTTGTTACCTGTATAAGTGCCTTTATGAGGGAACGCCACGCTCCGGTCCATGAAATATAGTCATCATCGCAAAATCAGCAACAAAACATCTTACCTTTGTTGTATTGAGTGGAACTATATATAGGGTTGTGCAAACACTATAGGATCTTATCGAGACCCCACGAGACAGGCATACTTATGCTCCACGTCAATGCGTAACATCAACGGACTGTACGTGCTGCCTAGCTTCCGGTTGTTCGCCTTCACTCGCTTTACACACAAGATCGGCTAAAGCTGTCCTTGGATGCACAACTAACCACTGAAGTTTTGTGCATATCAGAATTATAACCATCCGAGTAGATGTATGTAATATATGAGCGGTTAGACAGTTGATAAACCAGAATGTGGTTGTTTCATGAGTGACTGTTAGTGTCAGGCGATGTGATGTGCTGTGCGGGGTTTTCCATGTCGTATGACGTAATAATCATCATGACTCGCATGTCTGCGCGCGGTATCTATGGTTACGTAACAACGCTCCTTATATGGACTGACCAGGCGAAGACAATGGTGCTCAGTTTGTCGCAGAAATGTAAATATCGATGATTTGCCTCAAAATACGACGCTTCCAGCAGTCTATGTTACGATTTTATAGTTAGCAATGCCTGGACCAAAGCAAACAAAAATAGTTTCACACCCACTCGATTCTTCACGCACAAACCGCGCAGCCGGCCTGTTCCCAACACTCAAAGGTTGACTACTATGAGTTGCAGCAAGGCACCAGCGGCATGCGCACTCGTTCTAAGAGCACGTGTTTTTGGGGGGGGGGGTGGGGGGGGTTTGGTCCCCGAAAGACCTAAACCGGAAATAGAACCCGCGAGAACTGTAAAGCCCTATTAATCGAATGTTACTGGAAAAGAGCGACACATTAACCGATGTTTGTACGGTTTTTCGAGGTTCACGTACGGAATAAAACAAATGGGGGGGTCAGCTAGAAATTGAATATAATTCTTGGTCATTAAACAGGATTTTAGTTTAATTCAGTTTATTGATGCTCTATTGCAAAGGATGAGGTGAAGTAGGTCTATCACTCCACCAAAACATGGGGTGACTTCATATGTCTTGACTACATTTTCAAAATATTTCCGAAATTCCAAGGACCCCTCCAAACCCCACCAAAGAGGAGCATTCTACAACTCCCACACCCTACGAGCATTCTAAAGATAGTGTTACACTGACATGAACAAAGCAAACGTACACTCGTTGGCATAGTTCAGTTGGGCATCCAAGTAACATCGATGTCGATCATAACGGCCGCAGTCGTCCAGTGGCGCCATCTACTGAATGAAGTGGAACTGCGGTCCACAAACGGAATGCACATGCATCAAGGGGTCCATAATGACGTTGTGGAAAACTGCGTCCCCCATGGGCTCTCAGGCAAGGCCCGATTTTATCATCGTCAATGGCCTGATCTAGATATATAGGTTTGTAAGGGGAGCGATCAGAGGCGCGCCTAATTTCGCCAAAATTCCATTTGTGATCCTCATTTTGCAGCCCGCCTCCTATCGTCTTGGAAAAAGTCAAACTCCTTGAACTAGAAAGATGAATATAACTCGGATAGAGCAACACTTGACCCGTATATTTGGGCGATATATCTATGGGCCTATAATGTAAACCAAGGCGGAATTAATCTGAATAATCCGATAATTATTATCCGGTGTTTCTACAGTTCATTCGTGCAACCTAGAGTCAAGGTCAACAGGGTGGGGGGGGGGATCCAGGAAATATGGATAAGGGGGGGGGGGGCGATTTCAGGGCCGGGTCCAGATATGCTGGATAGGGGGGGGGTGGCCTGTTTCGGTTTTTATATGTTAAATTGCATAAATTACGCCCCTTAAAGGGGGGTCGGGTCCGGGTCGCCCCCCCCCCCCCCCCCCCCCGCCGCCGCCCCTGGTCAAGGTCGAACGTCCAAAACGTTCAATTTCTCCGTGCTTTTGACGCCGAACTATGGTCCGATCACCTCCTTACATCATGTGCTGGGTGAACCACCGCGCGGCGAAAAGGACAGACCGAGATCGTCACTTCACACTCAGTACTTAACCCACACCGATATCTCTCTCTCTCTCTCTCACACTCATTGCGGCCTGGGCCAAAGATCTAGCGCAATCCAGCAGCAGCACTCTAGAAGGCTGTGTTAATATTGGGACAGATGCTCTATCAATATTGGCATAAAATCTCGCGACCTGATGAAGCGTGTACTGAGTGGATAAAAAAGGCAAGGATATATTGAAGCAGATCTGCCAATGTTGACCTAATTATCGTGAAATGATAAACATTGTCATGAGTGACCTTATGGAAAGGATTTTGAGATCGATTGATACTGACTTGATTGTCATGACGTGGACATTTTAGGAAGTGTGTGTACATGAAGGTAAGACTGGGTCCCGACACCCCAGGGACAGACAATGAAACGGTGTTGGATCAAACATGCTCCAGAGGTATGTGCCAGGGCGCGAACCCACGAGCAGTTGATCTGCAGCTCAGATCGCTTACCAACTGAGCTACTGATCACTGAGGCTCCTGGCGAAAAATATTTTCGGTGCAACCCCCCTAATATGGTTTGGTGACTTTGACATATACTTACACCAACAAAAAGTGGCTTCCCCTGCACCCTGAGCCCAGGGGCGGATCTAGGGTAGGGGGGTTAGGGGGATTGCCCCCCCCGCCCCCTTGGGAACCAGAACATACAACATAATGTTACTATACATGTTCAAGTCCCAAGTCTTAAAGAGCAACCCCCCCCCCCCCCACTTGGGAAACTGAATTAAAGTCGGGTTCTCCAAGCCGCCCCCCCCCCCGGTCACAAGTCTTCAGAGCAGCCCCCCCCCCCCCCCCCGGTCGCGAGTTTTTCAGGGTGCAACCCTCCCCCCTTGGCAAATTCCTAGATCCGCCCCTGCAGCCCCATCTAAAAACGTCACGGCCCCCATCTCCACCCACCACCTGACGCTTGAATACAATGACCTTGTTCTTTGTAGACCGCCTCCGCCCCCCCCCCCCCCCAACACACACACAGACCCATTCCTTCACCCGCTCACCGATTGATCGACCTTCGACCAAGGTCAGGTGATCAACCTAACAACTAGACTCATCCACCTTCAGATCAAATCACTGTGATGTTGTCCTATGTCGCTAAATATCAACAACTGTCAGTGGTAGATGTTGACAAACACATTTCGACATCACTGGCCTAGCGTCACGAGACATATGCCTTGCTTCTCCAGAGAGCTGTTACGTGACAACTCTCGCGTACTTATTCACGCGTCCGCCTCTCGAAGGTTTCTCCAAGGTCAAATGGCTGCCAACTTGATGGCAATGACTTGCAAATCTTGCAAAAACTGATTGGCCCATTGGTACTGAAATATGGACATGACCTTAATTGTTATACTTTCATCAAGAGAGGCTTGTTATATTTTATCAATATCCATTATAGCAACGATAACAGCTTGTCGATATGAATATAACTCTATCACACATTAAACAACAGGTTTAACCGATTAAATATTCGTTAGTTATTCGAATGCAACAGAAAGCTAAGAACAAATCTTCGATTTTAGACCTAGCCGTTCATTATTAACATTGTGAAAGCGGAAACAATACAAATGTAACGGGCAATAAACACAAGGGCAAAACCTGATTTGCAAAATAGGTAGAACATTATCTAAGAGACAAGTTTAAAGGGTTTCGTTCGACTGGTTTGCGCTAAGCTTATTTTGCAATGGTGTATATACATGCAGAAGTGCTGTATTAGGAACGGTTACCGCAATAAAATATGTTTATCTCAGCAGTCATTAGCCTTTGTAACGGGAGTTTCTGGCCCCTATATATATATATATATATATGGTCAGCAGACAGAGCACGCGCAATAGAGCCAGGGGTTTAAGCGATACATGGCAAGAAAAAAGCACCGGCTTAGCCGTTGTATTGATATGTGATATTGCTTCGAATATTACATATATATATAGCCTATATATAAGGTATACATTTCTGCACTTTTTCTTTCTTTTTTTCCAGCTGAGATATGTATACAATACGAAAGGGAGGGCGGAGGAGGGGGGGGGGTCGTTTATTATCACCACCCAATGCACATCCTGATGCAAGGTTTGTTTGTCACGACACGTGTCTAGAGCAATGTTTTCCTGGTTTCGGATATCCTTCCTGCATGGTTGTAAACCCGTGGCTACTGCAGTGTTGGCACTCTGCCAGCAGAGGGAGCTCGTTCCTCACATCATGGCGTAAGCGTAACGCCCTCTGCCGGGAGGGAGATCGCCGTTTTTGCTTACTTCTACACTTGGGGTCCATAAATGTAAAATTTTACGATGCCCGATCTACAACGCATGTAGCCTTATGGAATATGGCTTACAGCGCATACAACCTTGGGGAATCGAACCCACATCCAGTGGAACCTCGAAGAATAGGAGCCACAACCACAATTAATCCCGTGCTATCCGCTACACTACTAGAAGGCTTCCCACCCCGCCTCACACACCCCGTCTCTCCCATACATCTCTCCTCTATTTTAACCATTGACTTTCAGCTTAAGGTTAGTTACGGTAACTTCCGTGTCTGAACTTACTGCCACGACTCCATTGTAGTGTTTACTGACCCATGCCTACACTGCAGGGACCCTGTATTCAGACAATAAAATCTAGCGCGGAAAACACTTACATGCCACTCTCCGCGGTGGCGTACCTGACAACACGCACGTGCGCCATATCTATGCGCGTGCTGTAGTAGGATACCCAATGGGCATCTGTGTTTGAATGTTGAACAACAAGACATGCCAGACGGAGCAAAACAAGAACGTAAATAACAGAAAAAGAATTAGTATGCTATATAAATCAATAGAAAATACGGAATTAGATAATGAAATGAAACTGACGGTTGACCCCCCCCCCCCCCCCCCCCCTCTGGATCCGTCCCTGCATTGTGCGATTAATTCATTGATTGATTGACTGATTCAGTTAGGACGCTTTAGTCTTTGTAGGTCGTCCTATCTCAGCAATAGGGATGATCAAAGTAAACAGACAAGGGATTTTATCCCCGATTTCATCTTGCACCAACGTAGGCATGTGGGCCATAATGTGGTAACCCCGTTATTTCCGGCTGAAAGCATATTCAAGTTTTCATTCTGTCTGGTTTCGGAGCTGACATCAGCGCATGTGGCTTATATATAGGCCTAATATAGGCGTCCAACATGTGAAGAAATTTTGTCGTGCTTCGTGATGTTAGTGGGAATCACCGTTTCTGTGTGTATAGCTTACGTGATGCCTGGCAATTACTGGGGGTCTGGAAGAGGTGGGGGGGGGGCAAGTGTCCAGTGTCGATTTTTCAAAATGCTCAGTGTCGAATGGCGATTTGTTACGACGTTTTGTAACGCTTTTTTGCTAAGTTTAGAGTCGTTTTTCTTTTCTAAAATGCCATTATCTCTATCGATGTCGCTTTTTCAGATCCTGTATCGGAATTTTGGGGTCAATGTCGAATGTCGATTTTTCAAATATGCCCGTGTCGCATGTCGCCATTTACCCCTTCCAGGTCCCTATTATGGCAGTAATACCGTAGACGCGACATCATAGATGGCCAAAGGATTGTCTGAATGAGCCAGTGGTGTAAATTATCATCACATGATTATAGTCGTTGGTGTAACAACTTGTGTGGGTCAAATAATGGTATCAGGAATAAATACATGGGCAGTAATTTCTCAATTTTGAGCACATCTATACTAATAAAATGAAGCTGTCTGTCCCACTATGCCACTGCATATGCAAGAGCACATTGGCACCAGCAGCCGCCTTGAACGTATATCCAACCGAACCACTGGATGCACTGCTATCGCATATGTCAACACTACCGCTCGGTGCTTATCACCTTATCCCGCGCATTCGGGTGATTATCCCGCATGTTATGTCAATATAATTATCGATATTATTTCTGCCCAATGTCTATCTTCTGCCTGCTACTATTTGACGTATAAAACAAAATACTGTCATACTGTTATTTCTTTCGCTTAAAACTACGAACGCTAGACGTCCGCGAGCGGGGCGGCTAGTAGAACACATGAAAGCCATACACTCCCCCGCGTAAAATGCAACAGTTTGGCCAAACCGGGTTTTAAGAAGTCTTCAAAATGTTTTTAGCATATGATTTTTGTTTTTAGAGAATCGAAATACTGATTTAGACTGGAAGTGTAACTCTGTCTTGTGTAACGGAGCACGGCGGAATATGCGTAAAGAACATTGCAATTCATGTAAATAAGAAGCACACAACAGTCCCAAATATCTTATAAGAATAATTTATTGGCATTCAAAATAAATTATCAAATACTGATACGTGTAAGATGTAAGTAGAAAAGCATTTGAAACACTTTCATTGCGCTCTGCATTCCTTCACATTTGACTTTTTGAAGGTTGTAAGATGGTCGGGTTTGCTTGCAGTAGCATCGCCTTGACGTCTATATATAACATAGATTTAGGCCGATGAAAAACAAATCGCGTTAGACAAATTATCAAATTGACGTCATTCATTCGTTTTCAATCATTCCCCTGCATTCATTTTTTCATTCACATACATAACATCGGCGGGATAGCACCCCATCTTGGCACACGTGACCAATCGCTCTCTTCCTCTCTCTCACTCTTTCTCTCTCTTCCTCTCTCTCTCTGTCTTGCTCTCTCTCACTCTCTCTCACTCTTTCTCTTTCTCTCTTTCTCTTTCTCTCTCTGTCTTACTCTCTCTCACTCTTTCTATCTCTTTCTCTTTCTCTCTGTCTTGCTCTCTCTCACTCTCTGTCTTACTCTCATTTTCTCTCTGTCTCTCTCTCTCTCTCTCTGTCTCTCTCATTCTGTCTCACTTTTTCTCATGGCTTTGCGTAGGACAAACGCGCAACAGTTTTGTCGCGGAATCAAACCGCAGAATTCACCTCCGTCTCTCTCGTCCTCTCGCTCTCGTTCCGTGTGGCCTGGAATGTCATACGTTCATAAATACGCATCACTCACGAATGAGCGCAACTGTTCGTCTTGCGGCACCAGACCGCAAGAATCTTCGGGTCAAGAAAAATGCTCTCCCAGTGACGAAGATACACCCTCCTCCACCTCCGCTCCCGGACACCCATTCAATCCAACTCTTGGGTGAACACAAATGTCTGCAGTTGAGTATAGCACCAGAAGTAACAAAAGATGTGGACATGACGTCATTTCTGCGTCACATCCAATAGCGTTTCAGTACTTCTTGGCCAGCAATTTCCGGTGAAGACTTTCCAGCCAATCGCAGCCCTCCTGGTATTTGGCGCGGGATGTGCACACTACCAGCATGAGCAAGGTCTTGGTCTTATGGATGATGACGTATTTCTTGCCGTTGAAGGCGACCAGCACATCGTCGGATAGAGACTTGATGATATAACTGTTTTCTTGTAGTTTCACTCGGTCCACGTTGTTATTGGCGTCAGCAAAAGCCCGCAGGAAGCTCTGTAGAGAAAGGAAATGAACATTGTAATGTCGACAGAAAAAAACTTAAAAGCTTGTTTGGCTAAATGTCAATACATCCATGATAATTATGTAGACACACAGGTATTAAACCAGTGCTGAAATAGTTTATTATAATTTGTTTATACGTATTTATATATATTTATATATATTTACAAACAATCGACGACTGGATTGAACCAGCCAAAACCAGAAAGAAATTATGCCTCCGTCAGCTGGTCTTGTGCTCATTGCTATCGCATCGTCTCGACATCTATTTATACCATAGATTTAGCTCAACGAAAAAACAAATCGCGATAGCAGTGGCAAGTAAAAAATCGAGTGGTGAGCAGGGCTGGGTGAGATGGGGCCGAAGTGTTGAAGTGTGTAAGTTGTCGGGTTGGTGGGGGGGGAGGCCGGCGTTGGCGTGGGGGCGGGGGGGCATAGACCACTCCGATGAAGAGGCCAATGGCGATAATTATGTGGAGGTTAAAACCAGGACGGAATCTAGACACGAGCAAGGTTATATCCAGGCCGTTTCTCTTCTTTCTTTATTTGCACTTGGTACGTGTACAGGTTTAGATCCAATACAACCCAGCAACGATAAAAAAAACGATGTCTGACCTAAATGAGATCTCAAGTGTGGTTAAATATACACCACACGGGTCAGGAGTGATCTACTTAGCGGTTATCCTCCCGCCGCCCCCTCCCCTCCCGCCGCCCCCTCCCCTCCCCCCGCTCCCGCCCCCGCCCCCGCCCTCCCCGATGCATGCCGATGATCAGCTTTTTGCTTGCGGTTTTGCAGCCGAAGTATGCGTGACTCGATTTTTCCACTCCGCAAATCCAAGTCCATCCGTTTCTATCATTATACCCTACGGCAGGATGATGATGAAATGGTTTTATTCCATAACTTGACGAAGGGTCGAACAGAAAGTTCACGTAGTCCCCGAGAGACTCTGTGAGCCCCCCCCCCACCCCCCAACCAACCAACTCCCTTACCCGCATCACCCACCACCACCACCATCATCACCAACTCTAAACCGCTTACGCTTAGACCATGGCAGTTCCTTCCATGGAAATTAATGCCCATATGGCTTTAGCCAAAACAACCATTGGGTTTAATTTAATAACTCAGATGTCATGGCGCGACACTACCGAACCCCCCTGCACCCTCTGCCCCTTCCTCCGTGACACAACCTATATCTCCACCAATTGAACAAAAGTGGTTAAATCGGTCTGAATATACAGCCAACCAACCATGGGAACAGTAATGATACCTCAGACAATGGCGGACAGACGACTCACCTTGACGTCCGAGATGACGGGGCTGAAGCCCTTGGAAGACGCGGCCGCCACTCCAGAACACCTGTAGATGAGCGCCGCATTCTGGAACTCAAACCGCTTCTGCTGCCTCATGATGTGGTCGATCCAGGGATTCCAGGGATTCGCCGAGGGCAGAGCGGGTACCAATCCAGACAACATCTTCTTGAATTTATCTCTAGATTTGTCCTGGTTTTACTTAATTAATTAAGTTCGCGCTTGGTTGTCGCTGTCTTTGCTTTGCTTGATGTAGCGGCCTACTTGGTAGTCGTGTGTTGAAGACTGAAAACAAACATGAAAACAAATATGACAACATGAGCTCATTTTCCTCCTCTGTTACAATAGTAAACTATACAATTGTACACAGTTTTATTGAACTATCTCCCTATAGTTGTTGTGATGACATTAAACTTACATGCATAAAGGCTATATATACGTTTTAGAGACCCTTTTTATAACATTGACCACCAGACCACCGTCAAACGACCACCAGACCATTCGGGTAGCCCTCAGCGGGGCGCGAACCCCGGCACGATGGCAGGCCTGGCAGAGCTCAAGTTACAAACCAGAGCGCCCCACCAGCCGAATGACATTCGTTCCCAGACAGCAGTTAGGTAATACATAGGCCACTGTCGAGACATTTCCAGCGTGTGGGAGGGGCTCGCGGACATGGCTATAAAGCTGGTCTGTGCTAAGGCCTGCGGAAGTTTCACATGTAAGAACGCCTCACGTTGCACTCACAACCAGTGGATGGATGTATTGGGAGTTCTATGCCATCTTCGTGTACACATGGGCTATAAACCTAGCCCTGAGGCCCATGGGACAACGAGATGAACAGTAAAAACGCTATTATATATAGTATATATATGTAGGCGTTGTACATAGCTGCCTCCGCATCACGACCGCTGCACGGAACTAATCAATAGATCAGCGTAAAATTCCCGCGTGGAATTCTACCGTTCGGACTACCCCTCTGCAGCGTAGAGTAGAGTACATACCTTGCTGATTGTTCCGAACATTAATTGTCCTTCGAATTGTGGACGTATTTTGTCGACCGCGTGTCGCTGATCAGCAAGAGATGGCTCCGGTGAAAGCTTTAGGACTTACAGGCGTCAGTAGTGATTCTCTTTCTCCGTCCAACATGTGTCTGACTTGTCAACACGACCATGTGCTGCTTTTATATTCCCGCGCCTGCGCACAGCAACCCTGCCTTTCTGGGTACTTTTCCACTGTGACGTTTATCCATTCATCTGATTCGTTGAACATGCCTGGGGCTGGGCGGCAAGCAGTGGACCAGAGTTTCCCCGCGGACAACGATCCCCACTCCATACCACCCTTCGCGCCCCCTCCCCTCCCCGCGCCCCACCCCCCCCCCCCCCCCAACCCCCACCACCATGCTATGCAGCCGGCGAGCGGCGCCTAGCCAGCTTTAGGCGCCTGGCCCTACCCCAGCCTCACCCGCACCTTTCCGCAGCTCGTGCATATGCATTAGCAGTTCTCTGCCTGCGATTCGCTCCGCTAGGGCTTACGTAGCACCACCTAGCGAATGGGTGCTCGGCTCAGTTCCCCGCCTGTAAACAAATATGAGTGTTCAACCCCCCCCCCCCCTCCCGCCGCCACCTCCTACGTCAGTACTGAGAATTATTGATTTGCCAACTTGGCCCAGACGGGGAAAGAGACAACCTACAGTCCCTCCCACCCACCCACGCCCTCCTCCCCCACCCGCCCCTCCCCTAGCTACTCCTCCTCCAGCACCACCCTCCACCTCCCCCCCCCATCATGCTCCATGCTCAACCCCGACCCACCGTAAGTACAGTAAACTAAGTATCCCATAAGAGCGACGAAAGTCACCGACAACCTAGTCCCACCCACCCACCCACGCCCTCATCCCCCACTCCCCTAGCTACTCAGTCCTCCTCATTCACCGCCAGTTTGTTTACATCGCTTGATGACCACCACACTGACCCGCACATTAATCGCTGTACATAGAATTATATTGTTCTTGAGGTATACGGGCCCTGACGTCAATTCACGGAACCCCTTGCTTACCTGCCGCTCTCCCTTTCGCGACGAAGCTTCTGACTATCAGTCACGGCCCGTCACGCCTACGTCACGAGCCCACAAAGAGACCGCCGTGCCGTGACGGCGGGCATCACACTTTCGTGACGAGGCCAACCTTTGGTCAAGTTCATGATAAAGAATTTGTTCGAGGAAAAAGTTGCATGCATTCATTTGGTAACGTCAGTCATTCAAACGCGCCGGTACAGGTCAAGCTAAGTTCGCATCCTACGCGGCTACAATGGCGTCTATAACCTTACAATGCTTTTACATTATAACATTACTATTCCTTTACACTATAACTTTACTATTCCTTTACACTATAGCACTACTATAATGTTACATTATAACTTTACTATTCCTTTACACTATAACATTACTATTCTTTTACACTATAACTTTTCTATTCTTTTACGCTATAACATTACTATGGTTTTACACTATGACATTACTCTTCTTTTACACCATAACAATATATTTTTAACACTATAACCTTACTATTCTTTCACTCTATAACATTACTATTCTTTCGCACTATAACCTTACTATTCTCTTACACTATAACATTACTATTCTGTCACACTATGACATTACTATTATTTCACACTATGACCTTGCTATTCTTTCACACTATAACATTACTGTTCTTTCAAACTATAACAACAAATATCATTTGAACACTTAAAATATGCATTTGTGTTCACTTTACCATGTAATGCATTGGCGTCTTTATTTTACACAGAAATGGCATCTCGTCCTTAATAGAAGCTAAATCAAATGGTACAGTCACCTAGCTTTTGTTTACACTCTCACTGTACTGCGGTCTCATCTCAAGCAGTCAATATAGTGTTCTACTCTGTTACAATAGCTAGCACACTGAACTGTTACAGATAGTCCCATTACGTCAGTCTTGACTTGACGTCATTATCTTGACCATAGCAACAAGATCTGTAAGTGAACCACAAGTTACCTATACGTGTTCATGGGTTCAGACGTAACCGTTTCTTACACTGTTGGACAAAAGTTTTCATACAGAGCATGTTGTTCACTCCGTTGTTTGGTCAAATGGTTTGATGCAGCCTCTGTGGGAAACTGTGGCTTTTTCTTAGGGCCCATGAGGGGGGGTAGCCATGTCGCGTGTCGATTTAAAAAAACGGTCCATGTCGCGTGTCGATTTTAAGAAAAGGTCCATGTCGCGTGTCGATTTTAAGAAAAGTTCCATGTCGCATGTCGCTAAGTCTTATGTCGCATGTCGATTCTAAGACAACCGCAATGTCGCGTTGTCGATTTTAAAAATCGCTGTGTCGCCGTGTCGAAAAAGCCCCTCTGGGGCCCTTTTCTTGTGCACTACGTCATCAAATTCGGGCACCACTGCCGTCTTATTACCTTTACCCCGGGGTACCCTTCTACTCTTTGCGAAGAATCCCGCGACCACACAGACATGGCCACAGCGGGACTCGAACCACCGATCCACGTGCCGTTAGGCCCACAGGTATCCAGAGCACGCAATGCGATGCCCCACAAACAAGTGGCGTGAGCAAGTCCAGGCCGGTGACCAATGAGTGGGTGTGTCAGGATTTTGGGGGCGGGGTGGAGGTAGGTAATCCCCATGCCCCCCTCCCTTCAATATTTCACCAATTCGATGTTGGGGAAGATGGGGGGGGGGGGACGAACACGAGTACCCAATACTCGTTTTGGACGGTACAGACACCCTTTCTATCACCTCCTCCCCCCCCCCCTCCCCCCTCCCACACACAATCCGGTTCCTCTGTCGATGTCTCTCCACCAAAAAGTCGCCATCGAATCTAATTCAATCTGACTTAAATCACATTGAAACCTAATCTGAGGACACTTGACAACGGCAAACGAGCCGAATTAAGTCTTAAGCCCCGATTAAATGGTAACGAAATACTATGCAAAATGGTTCATTACAAATCAGTTTCAAACAAACACCAGTAGCATGACGGTAATTTGATATATAACGACGCATTGTAGCCTGTGCAGACAGTTTTTCACCTGGGAAAGTTAAGTCGTCTGCTTTCTAATCCTGACCCCGACCGTATATTGAAGAATAAGTATCTGCAGGTCAATAACTTCCATTTTGGCGGGAACTATATTCTTCTTTTCGCGCCAATGCGCCTTCGCAGGGCATGGAGTCTGCAGTTGGTCGTCTGCCAACAACTAGACATTTAATCTCTCTCACGCCTGTCAGTGTGAAGGTGACCGACCGTCACTTTTAGGTAGAGCACTTCAGATTGTAGTTGTCTCTGTGTGCGCCCCCCACCCCTCCCCCCCCCACCCTTCTCACTCGTACAGACCCTCCTGTGACAAAGCCACCTGTTTCCCCCACTCTTCCACCTCCCCCCCCCTCCCCCACCCCTGCCTTACCACCACCCCCGTCATCCTGCCATGGGCAGCGTGCCAACGACGTGACCGTGGTCGTCGCCAAATTACAAACCGCATCATTGTCAGTAACGGTTGGAAATGATGACTGGGTCATTATATTGAGGTGACACGAATGATTCTGTCACGATAAGGGGTCACGCAATAAAAGGGCACGTGAGGTAACGTCCAAGGAACGCGCATATGCCTCCAGGAAAACGACGCTTTTTTTGGTACAATGACGCGCCGTCTGAAATAGCTATCAGTTTACATTATGTAGATATCATCATGTCATTTGGTGTTGAACATTGATTTGTTGAGTCACATCAGCATACATATAGGGGGCCCCATAGGGGCGTTTTCGACGCAGCGACACGGCGATTTTTAAAATCGACAACGCGACATTGGGGTTGCCTTAGAATCGACATGCGACATAAGACTTAGCGACATGACGACATGGAACTTTTCTTAAAATCGACACGCGACATGGCTACCCCCCCCTCAGGAGCCCTACATATGAACATATTCCATTAAGTTCATATTAGGGTCGCCGATACTTCCACGTGAATCTTATGCACATGCGTCATACGCAAAATCACGTTCTTGTTTAACCCATGCTGGATAAATGCGGCAGTGGAGAGGCTGGAGGAGAGGGTAATCATGTCTGGGGCGACCAATAATTAAGGGAGTGGGAGTGGGAGGGGGGGGGGGGGGTAAGTAATATACATGCCCCTTCCCTTCAATTTTCGCATGTGGGGAGTAAACGAGTATGTAATATTCTTGTTGAATGGAGGGGGGAATGTGAGGGGTGCTGCAAGAGGACCCAGTATGCGACCTGGGGGTGGGGGGGGCGGGGTGTGTGACATGTGACACCCTCCCTACCACCACCACCCCTCCTATACCCCATCCACTGCAGACCTGTGAAATCATTGTCGATAAACATATCCCATAAATGTTAATGTTTAACCAGACTTTGTCCATTCAGTGTCGACGTTACATCATTTACTCATCTATCTGGTTGCAGCAACACACTCCATACAATATCGATGCCTCACCTGTCACGTCAGTCATCTCAGTTACCTTCAGTCACCTTCAGTCACTTTCAGTCAGCCGTTCATGTGTGCCTCGCTTTTTGTGACAATATCTATAGCGCATTTGAGCAAGAAGGAAGTGGAATATCAGTGTTTCATGGAATTGTTGTGGGTATAAATGCTGAACTGGGCAAGGAAAGCTGTTGTCATATTAATGAGGAAATAAGAGTAATGGATAGCTTGCCTCCGTGCCACACACACACCTGTCGTGACGGGGCCGGCGCGACAGCTCAGTGGGCTAAAGCGCTCGCATTGAGTGCTCTGGTCACCTGAGAGCCCAACGGCACGTGGATCAGTGGTTCGAGCCCAGCTGTGGCCATGTCTGTGTGGTTGCAGGATAAAGATCCCATGTCTTTCTTGTAAAAAGTAGGGAGTTACCCCGGGGACATGGCTCCACTCTCCCTTCCTTCTCCCATTGACGCGATATGACCAAAAGTGGTTAAAGCGTCCTGAATAACCAAAGAACCTCATGTCATGACATGCCCCACATGTTTGTTTACTTCTGAATTGCAGGGGGGTTTGGATAACATGGCGAGGACAACATTGTGACAAATAAAATATCGGGATTTGTATCTTTTTGCACTATATAATTGTCAGCAAAAATAATATCATGTCTGTGGTCACACTATGAAGGATAATATTATGCCGGAGAAAATGAGAAACAAGTATTGGATCCACTCGTTCCAGACGTCCTCAGCAAACAAGTACAAATGTTTTCATAATGTACAAATTAAGCATACTTTTTGCTCAATACTCAGTATGTACACGTGGGTAGGGTTTTGGTAGAAGATTTTTTTTGTAATTGAACTTCAAATTCAAAATCTTCCATTTGCATTTGAGCTCAAGCTCCACACTATTGCAAGGACTGAAAACAAATCATGGTTGGTATGCTGATCGATTTTCTCTGATAGGGTTCCG
>OZ025253.1:34990103-35041621 GCA_964019135.1 Arenicola marina | reverse complement strand
GCCAGGGCGTGCCAGGGTGTGCCAGGATGTGCCAGGGTGTGTCAGGGGTCTGCCAGGGTGTGCCAGGATGTGCCAGGATGTGCCAGGGTGTGCCAGGGTGTGCCAGGGTGTACCAGGGTGTGTCAGGGGTGTGCCAGGGTGTGTCAGGGGTGTGCCAGGGCGTGCCAGGGTGTGCCAGGATGTGCCAGGGTGTGTCAGGGGTGTGCCAGGGTGTGCCAGGGTGTGCCAGGGTGTGCCAGGGTGGCATTAATTCGTTGTGATTATTTAACTATGGTCAATTTGATTATTTATTAACATGACGATCGCCGCTTTTTAACCGTCGTTAAATATCATTACACCAGGTTGTCTTTAATTTATATGTTATATCGTTGACAAGAAACGTCCATACCACCTATGAAGACAGCTATCGTCTCTCTCATTTAGAGATTTAAATATCAGATTTCTTGTCAATTTATTTCGAAAGTTAATATTATTTACCTATTGGAATGAAACGTCGGTAATAGTGGAACATATTTGCAATATTTATTAAGAATATAAGTAACATGTTTTCTATTTTGATATCGTGAAAGTCCCTATGGGTCGGGCTTTTAAGATTTAATGTTAGATTGTTTTCCCTTATGCATTGAACCCGGAAGAAATCAAAGCGGAAATCATTTCCCCCGAACCACCGCCACATGCAAGCGTGACAACGGCATTAAATGCCCCAGGGCAGCTCAAGCGGTAAACAGAACGTAATTGCAACTGCCGTGGCCAGACCGGAGCGGCTAGTGGGCGGAGAGAAGGGGGCGGCGGGGGTGGTGGCCGAAGGGCAGGGGGGGGGGGGGGGAGGGGCGAGGCAAGAGAGGAGGGAAAGGCCGGCGGGGCAAGAGGGAAGGGTAAGGCGGGTGGGCAGGAGGGGTTGTGGTGCACGAGAGGGGGGGGGGAGGCGTGGATGAAGGGAGGACAGGACAGGTTAGGGGTTGACAGGAGGCAGACGGTTGAGATAGGGGGGGGGGGGGGGGAGAGGGGGTGGCCTGCAGTCGCTTGATCCAGATTAAATATCATGCATAATTTCGTCAAAAAACTTTGATTTGATTTGGCCCACCTCTCCCCTGCCCCACACCCTCTCAGCACATTATCATTCTAATATCATTAACTTGCCCCCCGGAACCCTCACTAACACTGTCCGGAAGGAAATGAACTAATTGGGGGTGTACTGTCCGAATCAAATTACCTTCATGCGACGTATCCAGCACACATGATGATTTTAACTACCCCTACGGTTGGAGACGCCATGTTACCGGATATGAACCCGGCTCGAAGGTCACGTGACAGGGGCGTGAGGTGAATAATGATGGAGCTCGTCAGGGCAATGTCGTTACCGGTCACGTGTTTCCGGCCAGTCGCACAGAGATACCACGGTCTGGAGATGCATAGAAGCCGTGAGTCTCATCAATTGCTGCTGGGAGATCATGATTTAAAAGCTTCCACTTCTGGCATGAAATGTATATGTACATGCGTATCAAATCTAGACAGTAATTTTGTATTCCATCTTTTCTTTTCTTGTGTCTGTGAGGGGGTGGGGGAGGGGGCGGTGGGGGGAGGGGGGGGGGCAGGGCAGTTGGGCATAATTGTTATATTGGCGTACTATTTGCATAGTTTGAGTATATATTGCTCACATAAATATTTTTTAAACCATATGCGCGGTCAATTTCTGAAATTGTAACATTTATTTTTTTAGTTAATTTTATTTTAATTGAATCGGTTTATTGTTCTCTTAAATCAGTTACAATTATTCGATACATGATGATGATGATACATATTTGTTCATATATCGGATAGACCGATTCATATTCATGGCAAGAAAACAACAAAACGAATTGAATAAAACAGAAAAAAGGCATATTGCATGGCACAGTTTGAATTTTGGTGATGGACAAATATTTGTTAATGTTTTTTTGATCGTTCAATGACTTGTAGCAAATTATCGCCTTTCCCTACACCTCCGCTGCCCATTTTAGACTTATCTTTGATCCAATGTCTCTGGTGGCAGGGAAGCAATTAGCTAAACGCATGAGGCAACAGACCCGCGAAGCGCACGAAGCTGGCGAAGTGTAAAAGCGATACAGTATCAATATCAATATAAGTATATATGTCCTGAATATTCCTGTCCACAGCACTAAATCTAGCACGTTTACAACTAATTGACCGGGTGATTTTTCTGGACGGGAAATTCGAGCAGGGGCGTTTTTGCGAGTAAATACGGTATGTAAAAAAAGTGCGTAAACATCAAATGTTGAGGTAAACGATTAAAATGTTCTCCAATGGTATGAAAATGCTACAATGTGGTGTTACTTTTCTTGACATTTTTGAGTTATTTATTTATACATCGTATTTTATTATTAATAATAAGGATATTTTACAGTCGTGCATACAGGCATTCCCTGCCGATTAGAAATATTATGCTGCAATGAGAGATTATGATTCACATTGAACAAACTGTAATATTTGCTTCAAATAAAATTGTAAATATGGCAGAGTAAGTATTCATTGTTAGAGAAGTTATCGTTATTTCGAAGCCAGATGTACTACGTGACATCCTCATATGTAGTCCACTCTTTTATTTAACAGCATTAAGGTTGCTGTCCAAACTCCATGTAATGGATTTAATGACAAGAATATCTCATCTTTACACCAAACAGACCACACTGCGTTACATTTCTACATCATGATAGGATTGTGGAGGGAACTGCTTCATTAGCTATAAGATAAGGACATAAAGTCCCACTGGAGATGGGCTAACTCCTTAAATAGTCCTAACTATATGAACATAAACAGAATCCTGGCTTTAGTTTATTCTTCATTCCTTCCACAGGCAGGCAACTCTATGCTAGCAAAAGCAATTTTACGGACGATGGCCAATTGACATTGCTCTGTTGTTTAAATTACAATTACAGCAAATTTGTCTTGCACAGCCCAGTTTATTGCCCAGTTTATTGACCATCAGCACATCAGACTGGTCACATGACAAAATCTAGCGCCCCCTGTCGGATAATTGTGTTAATGGACTCCCATCTAGTAACTTCCTTCTGTGGACAATTGTACTGACCTTTTTTATTGTAACATTTTTACCCTTTTATTGCTAAGACGACAGAGGATGTGTGCTGCAGATTGGTGTTTGGCCAATAATAACATCGTGCAATGCCATGTAAAGTTCTCCTGTTGTTTGAATAGCATTGACCCAGATACCAGAATACGTCATCGGATGAAAATGAGGCTATCTTCCGGTTTTGAGTTCTTTGATGTCATAAATTAGGAGATAGCAATTAGAAAAAGAATAATTTTCCAAGCGCCTATCACGAACTGAAAAAAAAGCAAATAGCAGAATCGTAGTTTGGCTTCTTATATCTTGTTGCTTGTCTGCCATAGGAAATTAGTGGGACGTTCATATATAAAGGTTAATATAAGTAATTACTAACATGAAAAAATATCATAATAATAAAATCAAAGTAAGCTGTTACTTGAGAATATGATTTGAGAACTGTTACATTGAATAAATAATGATAATGGGGAATATCAAACGAACGGGAATCAGGTGGAATATTGAAAAACAGGAGTGGTATGGACATTGAAGACCATCACGAGTGACAATGATGGTGAATGTAATGTAACAAGTAATGGTGAATACTGAAGAAACAGAGGAATACAAATGAATATTGACGAAATAGGACTGATAATGCATATTAAACAAATTAGAATGATATAATTAAGATCTTATTATCACATAATGAATATCGAGCAAGATGAAAGGTGTAGTTATGTTCACAGCTTCTCTGGGGATAATGGGGAGGCTGTTTAAAGACTACGTTTATGCTTTGTTTCAACGCCCCCTCTAATGCACCCCTCCCCCCATCCCCCATTGATCTGTATGGAGTCTGAGCTGCTTCCCCTGGGAGCCCCCCCCCCGCCCCGACACTCCACCCCCGACTCCCACGTCATCGCTGCCTGCCTCTCTCAAGTCTCGCTTGTCAGGGATATATGAGGGGGTGGGTGGGGGAGGTAGAGAGGTCGAGAAAGATGGGGGCGTAGAAGAAGGGTGGCGAATGGGGCAGTAGTTATGGAATTACGAGACGGCGCGAGACAGAGATAGAGAGAGAGAGAGGCGGAGGAGTGGGTGGGTGGGTGGGACATGGCAGGGGCGGGGACGGAGACGGGAATGGGTGGGTGGGAGATGGCGGGGGCGGGGCGGACCCCTGTGCTTGGTCAGTCAAGCAGGTAAATGGAACAATGCCTGGCTCCCAAGGGCCAACCCGCTACGGGCCATGGACCTTCCTTTGAGTCTCCAAGCGGAACCAGGCAGCGAGCTAACAAATCCCTCCCGAGACCTCAGATGACAGATCGTTCCTCGCAACGGCAATCCGGGGACTTTGATGTAGAGTGACTTATATCACTGCTGAGGTAGAAACTGGTGGGTGGGGGAAGGGGTGTGTGTGGGGGGGGGGGGAGGGGCATTGGGCGGTTGAAGGGTGAGGCCGGGAAGGTGGAAGGCGAGGTAGGTGGTGTGGATCGCGATGCTGGGAGGATACTGGATCCGGGCCTATCTATAATCTATTCGCCCACGTATTCTCGCTTTTATGTCGTCCCTTCATGGTTTGTTTTAAGCAGCTCAAACAGCTTTATTAAACTTTTGTAATTAAGCGTTCCATTTTTTTTAATAACCACAATAGGGGAACATGGGGCAAAATGACCACCTTTCTTTGTATTTTTTAGAGGACAAGCAGTGCTATAAAAAGAGTCAAATTTTTGTAAACTGACAAAAGTAGTAATGTGAATAACATACATGCGAGTGACACGAGCAAAATTTTTACTAGCACAAAAAACATGTTTTATGTCACAGTAGGTCATTTTGCCCCCCTAATGGGGCCAAATGGTCAGCACATTATTTCAGCATGTTAATGAGTGAACTGAACAGCCTAAGAAAGCAAACTCCTAAATGTTTGGAACAGTTTGACCCAGAAGGATCACACACAGGAATTCCAAAAAACGTTTACGTCAGCAGAGGCGGATCGGGCGGGGGGGACACCCCCTTCCCCCACTTTTTCCCATTTTTCAGTGCAAAATTGAGGCCATCTGAGGCGCGGAACTCAGCTTTCCTGTGAAGTCCTACTGTTAAATAGAGCGGATCCAGGGAGGGGGGGGGGGCGACCCGGCCCCGGCCCCCCTTTTTAGGGCGGAAATGTATATAATTTATGCCATTTACCGGCCCCATATCCAGCATATCTGGATCCGACCCTGAAACCGGCCGCCCGGATTTAGGGAGGGGGGTAAAATATACATTGCTGGGTTTTTCAACCGCCAAAATCCGCTCTATGAACGCACAAAGCCACCCCCCACCCCCACGATCGCAAGTTTTAAAATATTCGCTCTATATTGGTATCTTCATCATAAATGTCCGCTTTGTATGGGTATCTTTTTCATCATACATGCCCGCTCTATAGGGTATCTTTTTCATTACAAATATCCGCTCTCTCAGGCATCAAGGCACCCGCGGAACCCCCCCACCAGATTTGTGTAATAGGACCCCCCCCCCATCTGCGTTTTATCCTGACGAGCTGTATGTATCGAATGGAGACACGATGTCGTGTGCCGCCTGGCTCTGCCTCAATCAACGCTTCCGGCTCCCAGGGGCGCACAACTCTCCCTTCTTCAAGCTCCCTGTGACGCACATCGTTTTCTTCTTCAAGCACATTCATGATCATTAAAGATGTTCCCATTCAGTGAACATATCATCCAGTTTGCTGAGGATAATCGTTTCTGTTAGAGTATACATATGAAATTGGATGTGGGTAAAACGGCCCACTGGGTCATTTTGCCCCAAGCAGCGTGGGTCATTTTGCCCCTGTTACTAACCTTAATATTTGACCGCTGTATGAAAAATACGGCGCAGCATATTCCGCGTCTGAATTACGTTTGGGGCTTGACTTGGACTTATCTTTGATCGTGTTAATTTATCCAAATTTTCCCCCAAGCTAGTATTCACTGAGCTTTACTTTCTTCCAGTGTTTACCATAGATGGTAACAGCCCAGAATCTTTTACTTCGGTAACGAAGGTCAGCTGTCTGCTTCAGCGCCCATGTAGATTTGTTAAGGTATCACGTAACAAACAGGAATAAATATAAAACGCTTCAATACAGGTGGCAGCACCGCAAGTGCGCGATATTGTGGTGGGCCATTTGACCCCGATGAGTCATTTTGCCCCATGTTCCCCTACTGGACTTATTTTATGTTTTTTATGACTGTCTCCATGTTAAATGGGAGAAAATGCAACTATGTCTGTATGGAGACGCTCAGCAGAAGAAAGTCATTACTTTCACCCTTAATGGCATGAAGGTCGACCATGTATTTATACTATCTGCTGTTGGTTGAGGTGAGTCTGCTCGATGGCAATCCCTGTCTGGGAAAGCTCTCCAAATAAATGATGTAAAAACATACTGGCAACACTGCCTAAAGCCGTTTTAGGTATTGCACATCATTTACCCGTGCAAAAAGGAACTATGGGAACGATTACATAGATAAACAAAGAAACAAATCAAACGAAATTTGCATATGGTCAAATGTTGTACTTATTTTTGCGACAAACAAACGAAGCGCGTGTTCGGAACGAGTTTAGAATCTCTGTGCACACTGGTATCCTGACTATCTGTGACGTAGGCGTGACCTGTGTTACGCAAAGACAGAGGGAATTTAGGGAACTCGCGAAAGCCCGCATGCAAGGCTAAAGTGAAAACGCTATTTTTAGCTTTCCAGTATTTTGAAGACGGATTCTTCCTTGTATAATCCGAAAATTCTGCGCTTTATCGCCTCCAAATGTTTTTAACGTATACATCCCATCGTCGTTAGAATGAACCTATAAAGAAATTGATTATAGCTGTCTATGCTACAACATGAAGCACGTGTGTTTGTCCCCAAGACTGAAGTCTCGCTGCCCGATCGCGAGAACTGTATAGCCCTATCAGGTTGAACCTCTCTCTGCTCACCAACCATCCATCGATACCATGAGCCGATGCCATCAACGTTATAGCATCACATGTTAAGGCTGCTCATACATATGTGTTAAACAGATAATATACATCATTGGACAAATATTATAATCATGTTGGTGGTGTCACCTCCCTAAGAATGTACCTATCTTCACGTTAAGTGGCAAGAAACCGGCAACTATGTTTGCATTTATAAAGTCATACGCCACACATTTCACACGAGATTTGGAAAACACGTTTTTTACCAAGAAGCGTTTTTAATTATCATACACTATATGTTTGTGTGGGATTATCAACGATCCAAATAAAGTACATGGTTGCCTTTGAAAACGTTTGAACGCGTCACACGTTTACAACAGCATTTCTTTATGATTACAGATGGGTTACCTTCGACATATTTGCATTTTGCTCTTCACATTTGGGATGTGCGCATGCGCGTACGTCATGGACTATGCCAATTCCATCGCCGATTACCCGGATGTCGGCGAATCTTCGCCTAAAGGTGGCGCAACGGAGGAAACGCTTCAGAACGTGCTGTACTGGATGGCGAGGAGACACGTGCCGGTGAAAAGAGGCTGGTGAGTCTGTTGCCTTGACGACGCCTGATAAGTAGGACTTAAATTGCAGATGCTCATACAAACATCACGCCTTTGGTTGGCTTAGAGGAGAAAGCCTGGCTAAGCCATAAACTTTGGTTATTGACAGCTCTCCTAGCTGCACGTGCCGCGTGTTGTGATGTTACGTATAGATCTATAGAACGCAGGAAAAGAGCGTACGAAACAAACACAAGTTACTGACATCGCTGAGTTTGAAAGTCTAACACTGCTTTCAGGTTAGAATATCTGTAAATATATTACGGAATAATCTCAAAGTAGTTTACAGCGATGCAGGGCAACTCAAGGTCACAATTCACGATAAAGGCTACGAAATATGGTATGTCCGGTGATTGACTCACAAGACTGGAAAAGCTTGGGATTTGCGGATCATTGGGCCGGTAGCTGAATAGCTGAACAGCTATTGTAAATCTTTTAATTGGAAACTGTAACTAAATATGCAAAGAAATATGTTTGCGTTCGGCGTACATATGAGGTAAACTTGCATGTTTGAACTAAACTCGTAATATTACTATTAGCCCAATGGCATGTTATTAACCCTTCATCTATTGGTAGCAACCGTTTATTTTTGGCGTGAAAATTGGCGGGCTGCAACAGCTTGATGTCGGGCCAATAACATTGCCAAAGGCCCCCTCTAAGTCGAGCTATTGTTCATGTGATACGCGGCATATACTAAAATATGAATGAATGAAGTTTATTTCCGTACTGTAGGCGCAACGCCCATGGTACAAGAACAGCTCATACAGGATATATATAAAATGTAACGAAAATAACACAAAACACATTCATAGTCATAGATTACGACAGGATGCATATTTGAATATTCAAATTTAAATTGAATATTCAAATTTTAATGTAAAGCACATCACTACACGACACGTTTCTGGCTTACATGCACAAGTCCTCTTTATTTATTTTTTCATATTGCCAAAATATTTTTACGCAACGACAAACATACAATTGTCTCTTGCTATAAAGTAGTTTTATTACGTTCTCAACTCGCGCAATGCGGGAAGACATCTGGAAAAAAAGTCGCTGTTTTTAAATACTTCATATTATGTTATTAAATTAAAGAAAATCAATCATTTGTTCTCTCCGGTGCGGCAGCTGTGCGTGGTAAGTATAGTCTTCACTGACCTAACTAGCATGTACTTGTATCTTCACCCTTCCTATTGCATGGCATCCTCGTTGATGATGTTTTTGTTACTGCTGAAGCACATCGTTTTATCTGTTATTGCTCAAGCACCTCGTTGTATCTGTCATTGCTGAAGTACATCTTGTTATCTTCTATTGTCCAAACAATGTTTTATCTGTTATTGCTTAAACACCTCATTTTCTCTGTTCATGTTCAAATCATAAACCACACGCAGCTTATGCATGAGAGGTGCATTTTCGTTTCTGGTTCATGTTGATGGTGCTCATGATCATGTAATCACATTCGCTATCATTTTAGCATTTTTTAATTCAGAAATCTTGGGTGAATATTTGGAACCCGATCATCGCTCGACAAATGTTCCACTTAGGGCTAGTGGCGTAGCGATTATGGGGTTCAAAATACAGTACTTATTACAGTAGTAATAAGTAGTCACCCAAGGAGTAAATTTTCTGAATAAGCGAAGGGCTAGAAATATATTTAAGTGGATTTCTTAATCAAGAGCACCACCACAACGAGCTGGTGAGTCTAAGACGAAAATGCACTTTCCGTGCCTAACGTACGAGTGGATATTATGAATACGGTCCCTGCTGGGCGGTATTCACAAACTTACGCAATCGATTTGGGAGGCCAGCTTTACAGTTACTGACACCGGGACCATTGCTTAGGCCGTATATATATTAGGGGTCTGGAAGGCGTACATGACGCCATTGCAGCTTTTAAAAACTCGACAACCGACACTGGCATCCAATTTTCGACATCGAACATCAAAATTCGACACCGTCTTACGGTTTGTCGATAATACGACAGCAACATCGCTATTTGAATAATGGACAGTGGTCATTAGACACTAGTCCCCCCCCCCTCCCCGGCCCCAGGCATGAAGAACACCCCAGACCGTGTGTCAGTAGTTGTGAATGGCATCACGAAAAGTGATGCATAGGCTACGTCTATATTATGAATAGCTGCCTTGTTTATTGCTCAAGCTTAGAGTTTCGTTTTTTACCCATCTTTTACAACACCCCACTTTATTGCTGAAGGTTAGAGTTGTCTCTCTATCGGTTTTTATTAAAGTATATCTCTATTTATCCCTCTTATTTTAAAACGAATTATTTTATTATCTCATGCATTGCGAAAGTAAAATTCCAATTTTCAATCTGCGATACAAAAACGAGTAAGGGCCTTATTGATTTAAAGGTTGAATTATTGAAATAATCTGTCTGGGAGAGTGTTCGAAATTCGTCCTATTTTATAGCTGATGCAAAGTATATCTCTCTTTATCCGTCTTATTTTAAAACGAATTATTTTATTATCTCATGCATTACGAAAACAAAATTTTAATTTTTAATCTGTGATACTAAACGAGTAAAGACCTTTTTGAAGTTTGAATTATTGAAATAATATTTCTGGCACAGTGATAGATAGATAGATAGATAGATAGATAGTTTATTGGTAACTTCATGCACCAGGCCCCTCGTACAAATACAGAACACAAAAATAACATGCAACCGACTAGAACAAACTTAATTAATTAGAGAGAAATAGGCTAAACCTTCTTTCATACATAGTGAATGTTCTTTATAAACCTTGCTAAGGAGATTAAACATGTTTTTTCCTCGGAAGTCATAATACATAAAAAACTCCTAATATCATATGTCGTTAAATATCTTGTAGGAAAATTATTTTTGCGGAGATTGTCATACAATGGGCATTTCATTAAAATATGGAACTCGTCAAGAGAAGAAATAGTTTCATGTTGTAGGCAATATTTACAGATAGAGTTTTCTCCCCTGCAGTACGAACTTGTCCATAGCACCCTACATCTGAATCTGGCTAAGATCTGCCGTAGTCTAAAATCCTTGAGAAGACACAAGTATGGTTCGCGTATGAGCAACTTCTTATAATCTTTACACTTCATCAGGTCTGTCTTACTCTGCCAGTTCTGGTAAGCGCAGTCAATTACCCTTTTGGAAAATTTTTCAATAAAGGCCTCAGGATCTCCTTGTTGCTGTTGCTGTTGTTGCTGAAACCAGGCATAGCCGAATCCATAAGAGAAAAGTAAGTGCTTGAGTTTAGAAACCCAGGTCATACGACCAGCCTCTGTCAGCCTAAATAACATATTGTACGTACATTTCGTAAGTCTGGTTTCAGGCATTCTTAACAATTTCACCCAGTATTTAACACAACTAATTGTACACCTTACCCTTAAAGGTAACCTACCGCACTCACCATAAACCGCTGAATTTGGTGTACTCCATGGTACGCCCAAGACATATTTACAAAATTTCGTGTGCACACGTTCTATACAATCTTTGACATCATAACCCCAAACTTCTGCACAGTATGTAAGAATGGGTACTATCATTTTGTCAAAGAGGTCAAAATATGTCTCTACCTCCAAACCACCACAGTTTTTGGAAATTTCTTTAATAATTGTCACTGCTTTACCCGCTTGGGAGGCGAGAGTCTTTTGAGCCACTGACCACATCAATTTAGAAGAAAAGATGATACCTAAATATTTAAAGTAAGACACAACCTGTAGAGGCTTTCCCTTGTAGTACCATTTTTCATTGCTTCTCAAGGGTCCACCAGTTCTAAATACAATAACCTTACTTTTATCCACATTGATTTGCAATCCCCGATTGCTACTAAATTCTTCTAAAACATTTAATAGCTTCTGTAAACGACCCACTGTGTCCGTTCCATTAACAATATCATCTGCAAACATTAACTGAATTACATTAGGGAAGACCTCATTCACATACACACCCTCACAGCCAGCTTTCTTACATGTATATGCGAGTTCATTTAAATACATATTAAAGAGGAAGGGACTCAATATACACCCTTGCCGAGTACCAATATTGTTGCTAAATGAATCGGTAAGACCCATTAGGGGGTTGCACACAGGACTGCAGTTTGGTATACATTGATTGTAACACTTTCATTATATCACCATGCACTCCCTCATTGCATAGTCTGAACCATAGTTGCTTGTGTGGCACCCTGTCGAAAGCTTTCGAAAAATCAATAAATGCGCAGTAGAATCTTCCCCCTGCTTTTGACAAGTACTTTTGAATCATATCCTGTAGTGTAAAAATGTGATCTACTGTACTCCTCCCTCTCCTAAAGCCAGCTTGTTCTTCAAGAAACTTGTCAGAGTCTTCTGCCCATGTAACACACCTTTCATTTACAACTTTGGTGAATAATTTATCCAAGTTCGGTAATAGTGAAATACCCTTGTAATTATTCACACTGTTTATAGAACCTGCTTTATGTCACGGAGATATCATGGCTTCACACCAACAAGCAGGGTAATACCCTGAGCCCATAATCCTATTGAAAATATTCACAAATATTGGTAGCATTACAGACTTGCTTCCCTTAATCATCTCATTCACAATACCATCAATACCAGGTGCCTTTTGATTGGGCAGGTCATTTATGGCTCTACTGACTTCATCATGAGTTATAATCTCATTGAGTACAACTGGCTCATTAGCTTGGCATTTCTCACAATAAGAATCATGATCAGCTAACATCGCGTCTACATTTTCTTGTGCGTCAGTATCTATATCTGGGTTCCCTCCAAGTAAATTATTAAAGTATGTCTTCCACATTGTAGGTGAGATACTGCAGACTGTCTTTTTGTTCCTGAGTTGCCTAACAGCTTTCCAACAAGTTCTTTTGTCCTTCATCTAACTCCTAAGTTTATCCCTCTGTCTGCATCTCCAACTCTCTTTCTTAATAGTGCATAGTCTCTTCTGGCACAGTGTTTGAAATTCGTCCTAGTTTATAGCTGATGCAAAGTATATCTCTCTTTATCCGTCTAATTTTATATCGAATTATTTTATTATTGCATGCAATGTGAAACAAAATTCCAATTTTCCATCGGGGAAACAAAAACGAGTAAGGAGCTTATTAATTTAAAGATTGAATTTGTGAAATACTATTTCTTGGATAGTGTTTGAAATTCGGCCATAAATATCTAGATACTTTAATCGCCACCTTAATGTCTCGCTTCCTTTTATCTAGGCTGGTTCCTATGTCGTCCTGTTGCCGATGGAAGATGCCTGGCCGGGTCTGACGTCATCGTATCAGAAGGTCAAGGACGTTTCGAGCAACACGCGTCATCGATGTCAAACCAAGTGTAGACGACCAGATTCCAGTGTCTAAACATTGTTATAAATTTAGCCTTCTGGGACTCAATCGCCGGAGATGGCTAGGAACTATAAATGACTTTACGATCGTTGCCATTTACATGTGAGACCCGAGTGACACACAGTCCTTGCTGTAAATAGACCATTTCTGCTTACAAACTGCTTACAGACTTACAGTTGTTCACATTTCGTATCACATAGTATTTTAAATCTTCACCTCGGCAATGACAAACGCAGAATTTACGTCACGGTGATGCCAAAACAAGCAATCATTTCCGCCGTCTGCCCCCATGGGTTTCTTCGTAAAGAGTAGGATGTTACCCCCGGGGACATGGCTCCACTGTCGCTTCCTTCTCCCATTAACGCGATATGACCAAAAGTGGTTAAAGCGTCGCGAATATTAAACCTACAATCTATAACCGCCATCTACCAGGCCCGTTCACGGTCATGACAAACAATGCAAGCATTTCAATCCGCCGTCTGCCAAGCCCTCTTACGCTCATGTAAGTAAGTAAGTAAGTAAGTAAGTAAGTAATTTGTTTATTTTAGTCACTTATGAGGAATACCACTGACAACATGAACAACCGGGTAAACACAAAATATAACTCCTCACCCAGCCCTACAGGACTTACGAGAGACTGTGCAATTTATGGTCTTAGGACTGCCGCATATCGGCGAAAAAAAAGTAACGGAAACAAAACAACATAATATATATATAATAATAATGACATAAAGAAAAAAAGAAAGAAGAAAAAAAAATTAGAAACGAGGAAAAATAGAATGAAAGAAAAACATTCATGACACTCATGACAAACGAATTCTTCAAGTCGGATGTAAAGGCTTCTGACGGTCATGCCATACCAAGTGTTCACATAGTGTGTCAAGCCATCTCACGGCCATAACGAAACAAGGCCGCACACCGTCTGCCATATGTTCTTTCACGATCATAGAAAACCTTCACATCGGCAAGCCATGTATTCACACCGTCTGCCAAGTCGTCTCCCGGCCATAACAAACCACACATTCATATGGTATTTAACGGCCTCTCATAATAAATCACATAATCACATCGCCTACCAAGCCCTCTCCAGTTCATGACAAACCAAATATTCACATCGTATTTCAAGGCCTCCCTCGGTCATCACAAGCATTCACACCGTCTGCCAAGCTCTCTCACGGTCATGACAACCCAAGCATTCACGTCGTCCGCCCCGTTCTTTCAGGGTCATGAACAAAGCAAGATTCAAGATATCATTTTGCATTCAAAGTGAAGCAATTGGTACATGCTTGAGAACAAAACGAGAAGATAATACTACTTTGATACATGAGACTCTCATTAAGGTAAAAGACCCGCTAGCAACAGAGCCACTTGGATTTGTGGTGCAAAAAAACATATTATATCATGGCAAGGTTATGGAAACAGAACAAAAACTGTAAGTAACATGTGTCATAAATAGAGAATTTAAGTTTAAAGCTAAATGAAATTAAACGAAGTTAAGTTAAGGGTCAACAATGGGGTGGGGTGGGGGTGGTGGGGGAGTTGGGTGCGGATGATCCGTTGACGGGGCCACCAGGAGGGGCCCCCAGCCGGCGTACGTGACGCTTCACTTCTCGGGTGGGCGCCCTTGGCCAACGGATGAGCTTCGATTTACAGAGCGAAGCATCGATTATCAAAACGAAAAACGTATAATTGTTTGCCGGTAATTGAACTCCATGCCTCAAGCTGTGTCATGTTGTGTACTCTACCACTGCAAAAAAAGATTATTGAAATGTGCTGGGGTGCGTTTTTTATTTTGTCAGGGTAATCCTAGTGGCCTTGGATGGCGAGGCGGTCGGTATCGTTTACCTTGGCAGAACACTACCATTTAACTGGCAATTGAAAACCGAATCGCGACTGAGACGACAGTCGGCAGGATGAGGAGTCACGTGACCTGCCCTAAGCGTGGGCTGTTCTTGATGATGGTTTGTTCTTGTCTGTTAATTTTGGTGCTCGCCCTGTGGATCAACGTCGCGCTGACCTTGAGGCTGCCACAGTCCGCCTGCAAGGTATCCCCCGTGGCCACCTCCCCGGACACCGTGGACCTGGCAGCCTACAAGAGAGCCCTCCAGGCCAGGGTCTCGAAGGAGGATGTCATCATCCTGGCGCTCTTCGACTCCGCCTTCCTCGACATGATGCCCAACTTCTACGAGACGTCCATCCAGGCCTTCGGGATCACCAACTTCCTGTTCATCGCGTCCGACGTGAAGGCTTGCGCCAGCCTGGCATACCGGGACCTCCCTTGCCACGTGTACATGGCGGACATCGCCGCCGAGAAAGCCACGGTATTCGGCAGCGAGGACTTCAGGCGCAAGATGAACATCCGGATGTACATGATCCTGGACGCGCTCCAGATGGGCTTCTCCGTCCTCCACACGGACGTCGACATGCACTGCTTCAAGGATCCGCTGCACTACATCTCCTGCCGCGCCCCGGCCTGCGACCTGACCACACTATGGGACGTCGTGGTGCACAACGCGGGCTTCCTGCTGGTACACCCAACCGAGGCGTCCCAGGCGGTGTACGCCCACATGAAGGACACGGCACGCCACACCGACCTGAACGACCAAAACGCGCTGCGTTTGGCCATTGCTGCCGTCGCAAATTCGTCTCTCGGGCTCCGAATCCAAGTCCTGGATAAGGACCAGTTCCTGTCGGGGGTCGGCTACTTCGAAAAACGTCACAAGACGCTTCGCCGGCGATCACCCGTGTGAGAAGTGCGTCGTGGTGCACAACAACTGGGTCGCGAGTCGAGAGGCCAAGACCTACCGCTTCAAGGAAATGCATCTGTGGCTTTATGACGGAGACCATCGGTATTTCAGCAGCGAGACGCGGAGGTATCTGACGTACTCGGCCCCTGCCGTGAGCTCTCGCTCTTCCAAATGGGAGTGGGCATGGGAGCTAGGCGCCTTGAAGAGCGCACTGGCCATCGGCCAGAACCTCAACCGAACGGTCATCCTGCCTCGCTTTCACTGCAACGCGAACCCGAAACCCGAAACATGTGTATCTTAATCCATCATATCAAGCTGACAGCCTTTGACCAGCAGTTCGAGGGGAAATATCGCGCCAGCACCTTCCTGTCCCACCCCAAAATGCCCGAGTCGGTGCGCGCCTCTCAGTCTGAGTTTCTCTATCGTATTGACAGCAACTCCTCGGCGACCATCTTGGGCAGCAAACATAAGGACCTGGATGACGTCCACGTGGTTACACCACGTGACCGAAAGAAGGGCGCCTCGTCCACTGAGATCGTAGCCTGGTTTGGGCGTGATGCCAGCGCTGTGCTCAGATTCCACTCCCTGTATGGCGCCTTCGGCAGATTTGACCATCAGGCCATCGGACGTGTCTTCGAGGAGAAATTCGACAAAGCCAAGACGAAAGGCAGTTACAGACAACTTAAATGACGACTGAAATAGCTATAATTCGCGCTGGGCAACTCCAAGTCCAAATCCATAGTTTATTTATTTTACTAAATGTACATGTACTAAAGTAAATGGCGGTCACAATAAACGAAATGGTAAATAGGATTGTTAATCATAGGATCAGAGGGACGTAAATAATAATAATACTAATAATAATAATAATAATAATAATAAGGGCAAAACACTAACGCAGCGACCCCAACGTACACCGTAGGCGAATCAATATTCAAAATATCACAACTAGCAGATGCTACATTGTTTCTGAAGAACGCACAATCAATATCTGCGACCGGAGCTGCACACAACACACATATACAATAATGAGCAAAAACCACACATACGAATTAACGGGTAGCTCATTAATGTAGATAATATAACGAATCATCAAATATATTGGGAACTTCTTCAACGGCTTCAAAAAATACTTAGCTAATAATGCAACACGCAACACTCAAATACAAACATTCCAGTACAAATCCTCCCTAGAATCATACGTTACAATCTGGTGAAATGGTGCATAACAGACAACGCAACCTGCAATTTATAGATATATGTAATGAACACAGACACAATGGAACACTGTATGCATTACTGCCCCAGGCGGGCGGGTTGCTCCGTGCTCTGAAAACGTGCGACCGGGGGAGGGGGGAGGGCCCTAGAGAACCCGACTTTAACAGTGTATGTTCAGTTTTTCAAGGCGGGGGTTGCCCTCTGACCACTTGGGATTTTAACATGCATGTTAACATGTATGTTGCATGTTCTGGTTCCCAAGGGGGGGGGGGGGGGCGGGTACAACCCCCTACCCCCCCTGAACCGTATACAATGTTCGTGTGAGTCTATCAGTAGTAGACGTCTTGTGTGGTATTTCTGGTGATGAAGGATATATAGTACTGAGTATAACTTTATTGTGGTAATGGCTACATGGTACATTTGCAAAAGTAGATTATCGGAGAGTAAGCTGTTAATTTCGAATTATGTAAACATTTCATTAAGAAACAGGTGCAAATG
Source organism: Arenicola marina (assembly GCA_964019135.1). NCBI lineage: Eukaryota > Metazoa > Annelida > Polychaeta > Arenicolidae > Arenicola > Arenicola marina. The sequence continues at coordinate 35,024,211 of OZ025253.1, read as the reverse complement.
AAGCACCATGCTCATATCCTTTAAAAAAATAATTCAGATATATTGTATTGTATGAGAAAATAGATAAAACCTTGTAATGTAATATATATATATATTATATATATTATCTACAATATTCCATCACATATAATGATATTCATAGACCTTATTCTAACATTGCCATACTTGTGTAATCAGTATTGTTTTATGTTGTCGGCCCCGACCTATAATTCTATTGTCTATGTATGTAGCTTTTGTTGCTGAAGGAAAAAAATAAACTCGTTTTGGGATGCTGTGTCTAATACATTTAAGCTTAGTACCAAGTACATTCAAGTACTATTTATGAAACCAAGTGTACAAAAAGAAAGGAATAGTAGGCCTACCACATTACGAAACTAAATATTACAATCACATGAAAATGTATTAACCGTATCGGTGGGTAATGTATTTAGAAGAGTCTTGTAAACGATGAGGGTGTGCACTTTATGGATAATTTGCGTTGGTTCGGTGTTGATAATTTGAACAATTTTGTGGCAAACGGGCCCACACGGACATAATAGGGCTGTACAGTACTCGCCGGTTCTATTTCCGGTTTGGGTCTTTTGGGGACCAACAAAAAAACACGCGCTCTTAGAACGAGTGCGCATCACGCTGGTGCCTCGCTGCATCTGCGTGACGCGTACTCAATGTAGTCAACGTTTGAGTGTTGGGAACCAGCTGGCTGCGCAGTTTGTGCGTGAAGTATCGAGTGGGTGTGAAACATTTTTTTTTGCCTCTTGTCCAGGCATTGCTAACTATAAAATGATAATATAGTTAAAGATACGACCTTTATCTCTTCACAAGGCATGTGGTCCGTTCGATGAAACTGTTGGAAGCGTTGTATTTTGAGGCAAATCATCGATGTTTTAAATTTCTGCGACAAACGGAACACGCCTGCTCAGTTCATATAAGGAGCGTTGTTACGTAACCATAGATACCGCGCGCATACATGCGAGTCATGATGATTATTACGTCATACGACATGGAAAAGACCACGCAACACATTAGATCGCCTGACACTGATAATCACTCATGAGACAACCGCATTGTGGTTTATCATCTGTCTAACCGTTCATGTATTACATAAATCTAGCCGGATGGTTATAATTATGATATGCATCTACTTCAGTGGTTAGTTGTGCATCCAAAGACAGCTTTGGCCGGTCTTGTGTGTGAAGCCACTGAAGGCAAACAACCGGAAGGTAGGCAGCACGTACAGTCCGTTGATGTTACGCATTGAGTTCTTTGTTAAATTTGCATATCGAGCTCTTTCCCGCCAAAACTAAAGAGGTTACAGTAAAAAAAGAATTAGTCCTTCAATCGTCCAAGACTTTTGTCTATGGTCCACGCATGCCAGACTGCCAAATGGAGTCTATTATCCTTGCCCGTGATATCAATAATTTGCCACAGGTTGTCAACTTAGTGGTAAACGTCATCAGTCTTTGTGATTCGCGATGCTTTGTTATAGTTCTGAGGTGTCCCGGGATAGACGCGTTTGCCACATCACAGCCGAAACGGCGATGTTTATTAGATATCTGAATATAGAAGGAAACAATCGAGTTTTCTGCAGATTGTGATATATATGTCGCCTGGGCTTATTTAATATGTCACTACATATTATGTCAGCGGCTCCTCGTTCACGGGTTTAAACTTAAGTTAATGAAAAGCATCGTCTGCATAATTTATATATGCAAAGAGGCTACTGGGCGAGACTATAACATTAATACATCTCAGAAATAAACTAACAAAACGTGCGTCACCGTATACTCCATGGTGATCTAATGGGTGAAATATAATATTGTGATTACTCGTCTCAAATGCTTTGACAAGATGGAGAAGTGTATTGATAGGCACATCTCCCATGTCTTTGGTAAGCATTGATATGTTGCATATAAGATATGTTTTGTTTGTTCTTGAAGTTATACATATAATTAAACAATTTATATTTTAGTCCAACAAAGGCATCATGCCTGTGTGTTTGCGAAGTTGTGTACGTGTCATAGCTAGAGCTATCTATCAATCAAGGTGCAAATTCATGATCCATGTTTGAATGAAGATAATTCTAAATCTAGGCATGATTCACACGACGGAAAGCGGGCTTCAATGTCATAATCAGACCTCTGCATTGTGTCTACAACACCGCACCAGCAGTCAGACCAGCTGGCGCCGAAAAAAACTTTCAAACCTAATGCATTCACGATAAACATATTTGTTTCTCATGTGTTGATGAAGATTAAAACCGATTGCACAGCTGACACGCAGCGTTGTGTTCCATGATGATCGAGGTCAAATTATGTTAATGGGATTCCCTGATTTAAATTATACAATTATACGCTTTATTGTAGATACCTGCAAAATTATCTACCACGCATAAGTTGTCTCGCTACTGTCAAGCCCAGATTTCTTGTAACAAAACACACATTGGACATGTGTGTTTGATGAAAAAGATACCCCTACAGTGCAGACATTTCCGATTTGGTGCGGTTCCAGGGGCGGATCTAGGAATTTGCCAAAGGGGGGGGGGGTTGCTCTCTGAAAATTCCGACCGAGGAGTGTGCGCTCTAAAAACTTGCGACCGGGGTGGGGGGGGGGGGGGGGGGCAGGGCCTGCTCGGAGAAGCCCACTTTAACAGTGTATGTTCAGGTTCCCAAGGGGGCTGTTTCTCTCTGAAAACTTGCGACCGGGAGGGTGGGGGTGGGGGGGGGGCTTAGACAACCCGACTTTAACAGTGCATGTTCAGGTTCCCAAGGTGGGGGGGGGGTGCTCTGTAAAAGACTTAGGACTTTAACATGTATGTTAACATGTATGTTGTATGTTCTGGCTCCCAAGGGGGGGGGGGGGTTGCAACCCCCTAACCCCCCCCCTAGATCCGCCACTGGGTTCCGTTTGCTGATCCATTGGCACCTTACCATTTTTTTTGTAGAAATTGTATGCTGAAGTCGGACAATGCTATCCGTAGGCTGTTGAACTTATGGTCCTCGTAGACACACACACAGACAGATACACAGCAAAAATTCGTTTTCGTCATACCAAACAGAAGCTACCGAAATAATTATTATGTGCGTTGATTTTCGTCTTAGCAAACTGAGCGACTACCACCTTATGGCTGTGTCGTTCCTAATTTTGGCTGCACTGCGAACGCAAAAGTACAAACTGAGCAAATATTTTATATCTATCTTCCGCCATCTTGGAATAGCATCTACCTCTTGTCTCTTCCACCCACCTGGACGGAAGAGCAGAAGAGGTCTTCCAGGAAGAGAAGAGGCGAAACGATCGCATGGCAAGTGCTCTTCTGGAAGAGGTAGAGTTTGGAAGAGGCGAATCGAACTTAGGGGTCTGGAAGGGGTAAATGGCGACACGCGACACAGGCACATTTGAAAAATCGACAATCGACATTGACCCCCAAATTCCGACACTGAGGATCTGAAAAAGCGACATCGACACAGATAGTGGCATTTCAGAAAAGAAACGACACTGAAATTAGCCAAAAAGCGACACGTCGAGAAAAATCGACATTCGACATTGAGAATTTTGAAAAATCGACACTTGAAACTAAACCCCCCTTTCTAGACCCCTGAAGTTGCAAACTCCAACAAATACATAAATGAAACAATGAAACTATGACTAAAATTATGTCCGACATATATAAGACCTCATTTTGTTATTTGAAATGTATGTGCGCGGTATATGAGGGCTCATATATGCAGTTAACCTTATATCTCTGTCTGTTGATGTTGGGCGATAATTAATGGATGTGGGCGATAAGTTGAGAGCTATAATTGAATTTTCCGTTGGCCATATTGAAACTTCTCTTTCAACGTGTCCAGCGCCGTCGATTCATCTCTCATATTCACTATTCTTGGACGCGCTCTTCCTGAAGAGCTGATTATACGTGGTGTGAACTTTCATAATGTAAACGTTGAAGTCTTGATATAACGGTTTTGTCGTATGACTCACGCGGCGAATGATCATGGGGGTAGGAAAATGAATCATTTTCTCATACACGACAATCTATTTTGAAACTCTAATCAAGAAATCGTTAAATATAAGATTCCTGGAACACTATGATCAATAAGCATTATTATTATTGCACGTTGATATAAGGAACCATTATGTACAATTTAAAGGCCAATTCCGGAAGTTTCTTTCCCGCAGGGGCGGATATAGGGCGGTGGGGTGCGATCGGGAGGCTCTCTCAAAAAACCTTGCGACCGGGTGGTGGGGGGTGGAAAATGACCGCGGGTGTTCTCGACTTTTTTTTTCACAACCGGGGTTGGGGGGAGGGGGGGTGAACAACTTAAACAACAACAACCCTTGGATCCGCCTCTGGGTTGCATCTACAAAAGGTCTCTTTCCAATGAATTATTCATAATTAAATAATCATAATAATTAAATAATTAATCATAATTTACCACTCACGCCTTTCGTTCTCAAATTGGTGCTTTATGCCGCTTTTGTGCACACATGGACTAAATAACTTCCCGAGATGATAAAGGATGAACGGATGAACATGAAGTTCACATAAACCAGTTCGGATGGATGCGCTATGATTTCAGTTCTCGTTCGCGTTACAGAATTCGAAATATTGTTGAAGAAAATCATTGGTTCTGAAGACGATCACACGCTATCCAGAGAGGTAGGTGTTATGTCAAAATAGTTTTATCAAAGGTGAAGAAACTCGGAATTGAACCTCTACAATTACTTAGAGACGGAATGGTTAATATTTGTTTCATTTCTCCTGGTTACATAAAAAGAGCTTAAAAAGTTTCAACTGGCAGATCACTGTTAAAGATACACTTCAATACGTTGCAGTCGAAGAGTATTGCATAACACAGCAGGCTCAACAACTAGGTAAATGAAATATATTGTCCCGTGGGTAATGCAGATAAAGTCCTTATTGTTGCAAAATGAAGAGGACAACATACAGGAATATCGCATTCATATTTTTTTATTAGCTGCAGGTTTTGTTACAAAAATAAATCTCGGGTAAAATACCACTTTCGCCAAAGGACAAAGAGCGCAAAATGAAATACTACGAAGCTACATCTACAGGGTGCAGGACCAGAGACCAGTGATCGCAGGACCAGAGATCAGACTGTAGGACCGCACAAGAGAACAACAGATCTAGATACCATCGTTGTACCAGAAACCAAACTAAGTTGATTCCGGACATCATCAGCAAAAAAGATCCTTCAACACTTCTACCACACCATTAAGTCATGTTACGGATTCGACAAGGCTGCATAGTTCCAAGCTCACGGTACATGACGGAAAGAACGCCAGATGCAAACATGAACAGATTCAGTTCCAACGAAACTCTTACTCCCACCCACCTGACTATTATATCCCAACGAGATAGCTAACTCTATACACGAATTACTCAGCATACCATGCAATCATACCGTAAACGTTTCAAACCATTCTTTTGAATTTTAGCAGCCAACTCAAAAGATTACTTATACATTTAAATGAAATTCAAAACCGTTCCTCAAGAAATAAATTCGTCCATGGCCACGTCGGTAATAAATAAGAGGAACTGGTTACAGACCTTGCCTGATTTCCAATGGCAAAAATTAAATATATGTTTAGACCAAATCTTTAAAAAAAACACACCAAAAACAAACAAAGATCTTACAGCATACACATCGCTTTCGTCAAGTTCAGACAACACACGACTCCTCGGTACTGACCGAGTTCTTCCACAGATAAGCAAAAAAAAAGTTTCATCCATGAGTCAATGTTTTCTCCCATCTGCCACGACAATTATATCACAAGCGAGCGGAAACATTAGAAAGAACACCAATTGGTTTGAGTAAGCCAGCCAGCTGCCACCGGGTAAAACATGATACAACTTATCTGCATCATTCACAAACGCTGCGATAACCTCTATGATCCAAGTCCCAACTCCCTGCCCTCCCTGTCCCATATATTACTAAGATCACAAGGCAAACCAGACAACTTTCCGAAGATTTACTTCATTACTCTAATCTCACATTTCGAAGTCCAGTGCAAGCAATCAGATATCTCACGCAATGAAAATACGATTAAAGGCCACCATGAACACTTCACCAAGCTACATATCACAAAACACTTTATATATTTTACAGAGCTGCCTAAGTACCATTGTTGGTTTGGTTAAATCGTGCGGGTGGACAGAGACGCACATTAAGGTTGTTCATCGAGATATTTCATTTATGATTTGGAGACATTGTTAGAAATTAACTAGATACAATATATTGTCTCGTCAGTGTTCACTCTTTAAAGAAATGCATTTGCACCGTCTCTTATCTGTATGCTAGCCAGCCGAATGTAGTGACGTAGTACACATTAAAGCCACACACAACCCTTCGCAAGATGTACTTTCATTGCAAACAATTCTGTTCAACAACATGTCAGGTTACTTATTCCAAATGATATATAAGGACTTGAATTTTTCATATTTAAAGTATTTCAACACTTTCTCAGGGGGAAAACTGCTGTAAAAACATGGATTTGGCATCAATTTTGGACACGCTTGGTTTGTAGACTGCCAGCTACTGACAACATGTCTCCATGTAAAGCCTTTGGCAATAAGACCCGAGATATACATTTGGATGCACTTACTGAGAATGTTTCAATCCTAATTAAAATATCGTTTCGGTAAAACGCTTTCATCTCTCAGCATTCACGACATAATGATTCGCCTATACACACCATAGATTCACTCCGCACTGAGACCACATGTTGCCGGTTCGTTCACACCACAGACCACCAGGTCATGCCGGCGACCTTTGACGCCGCCATAAGGCATAAGTTCAAAAGTTCAAGGTCACACACAACCACAGAAAAAAACGACGACCACGTGACCCTCCGCGAGAGTCTCTCTCCTCGCGTTGCGTATGACGTCATCACATCTTTGGTTCGACTAGATCCCCCCCCCCACCCACACAGTTGTGTCCCTGAGATCTGCAGGTTACGTAAGACTGGAAACACATTTCAGTCTGTTTTCTTCCTTTTCGTTCTTGTCGCTGACGAACAAAGGACATGAATTCCAGAGGCAGAGGAGGGGTCAGAAGTTCCTCTCCACCAGTTTGGCACTGAGTCTGCTGACCCAGACGGCCGCCTCGCCACACTTGGAGCGACTCTCGCACAGGACGACCAACAACATGGTCTTCGACCGCGAGACTATGATGTAGCGGGACCCGTTGAATGCCACGAGCTGATTGGCTGACGCCGCCTTGATGACGTAGGTTTTGTCCTTGATGGAGAACTTCTCGGCTTCTGCGGGACCATTGTTGTTCGCCTCCGGGAAGCTCATCTTGATTTTCTGAAATCAAAAAGGAATAACATATTGTACAAACCAATCCACCATCAACAAGTGAAGACGGAGCAACGTTAGTTGATTTGATCCACGAATAAATTAATTTTCTAATTAGTTAATTTAAATATCAATATGCAGGACTTTGCGAGGAGGTTGGCGGCGGGTTACTTTGAGTGGAATGAACTCTCGGGAGAGACTGGGGAGGGGAAGGGTGGGGCTGAGGACGGGGGTGGGGGTCGATGGTAGTCCACAAAGGGGGGGGGGGTAGGGGTTAGGGGGGCATGCCCCTCACACTCTGAACACCCCACACGTCCTCAGCGAATTCTATCCTTTGACATACATATGTGACGTCACTGCCTGGCTTTGCTTCAGTGCAAAAAGCAAACCGAATGAGAATGAGGACAAAATTCAGCACCGAGAGGTCGTGCAACTGTTCACCGGGATAGAGTGCGCTCAGCCCGACGCACACACCCCAATGGTATCATAGCAACAGTGGAGGGGGGGGGTAGATAGTAGGGGTGGTGCCTCGGTGGTATCATAGCAACAGTGGTGGGTGGTAGATAGTAGGGGTGGTCGGAAAAGCCTGAGAAGAATGCTTCCCCACGTATTCACATGAGGGACGAACCATTTGATATCCAGAGGACGGCTGTTAAAAAAATGCAGCTCTGGATTTTGTTAAAAAGAAAAATCTTACTTTGCCTGTTGCCGAAATACAATTTTTATTTCATAAAAAAACTCAGGCCCCCGTACATTTAAACTGAATATATTTTGCAGATAAAAAACAAAGCCATCACAACACCCAAATCACAATATTCTAGCCTCCGCATGGCGCCCAACATTTTCGTAGCCCTCGTCGACCCCCAAAAACTTGGCCTCCAGCCAGAAACCATAAAGACCCCCACCCCCCACTCCACACCCTGGATATAAAATGCTTCCTTTAACCCACCGCAGCGCAGCGCAGACCAGACGCACCACTATACGGACCATCACCCAGGCCGCGCCAGACGGTTACCGCCCTGGCAAGCTGCCAGCAGACGACAGCTTGCGGGAAGCGCGCCAAGAAGACACGTTGCCCGCGGCAGCCGGATACGTAAAGTACGAGGCCAAAACGTAACAGTGTGAGAGAGATCCACGTGGAGAAAACTAATGGCGGACGTGCTCCGGACCTACCTAGCCCTGTAACATGGCCCACCGACCGCTACAGGGCTGGGCACTACCTACCCACGGGTGTCGGGGTGGACGATCTACTGCTACAAACCAATCCCACATATTTGAATCACGATTCATCGAACTTCTTTTCTTCATTGTCGTGCATGGCTAGGTACAGGGCAGGGCGAGCTTCTGTTTGATTGTCGCGCATGGCCAGGTACAGGGCAGGGCGAGCTTCTGTTTGATTGTCGTGCATGGAGCGTGGTCCAGTTTTTCCTGTCCTGCAACCACAAAACTGGGGCCAATGTGGGGGGCAGGCAAAGGAGGCGGGGCGAGTGCACAGTGGGGGTGATGGGTTGGGGGAATAGCAGAACGGCTAGATTTTAGGCCTAAATACATAAGTCTCAACCTTTTTCGGAAAAGCCTTTTCAACACTTCCTCGTCCTGGAAGCGACCGTCCTGGCGAACACTAGCTACATATTTATGGCATAATAGCTGGGGTAAATTGGCTACTTCGAATTTATTGGACCGTTATTTGCGGCCTTGTAACCACAGGCCGTGGGTACGAAACAGGGCACCAGCATCTGGGACCATATTCACATTCAACGCCATGTCAACGCCGGGTTAAAGATCCCATGTTCTCCTTTGCAAAGAGTAGTGGGTTACCCGCGGGAACATGGCTCCACTCTCCCTTCCTTCTCCCATTGACGCGATATGATCAAAAGCGGTTAAAATGTCCTGAATATACAACCAACCTACCCACCAATTAACACCATGTCGGTGTCCCGGGAGGTTTCTTGGTCCAAATGTAGGCTTCATTGGCACAAATGCGGCCTAAAACACCAATATTTTATTTCCTTTTTTCATAAAGGATGGCGGATATTCGACCGTGATAAGTAGCACAGCAGACACAACTGCATCCAGACGGTATCTGGGCCACCGTTGCAATAGCGTTGCCAATTCGCTCGCTAGATGGCAGCACAATTGATAATTTAACCAGAAAGGGGCTCGCTAGAGGGAGGCACTACTTCCAGGTTTACGGTAGGCTACTGCATGAATTTAATCAGATATTATGTCATTTTCACAAACGTTGGGACCTGTAAGAATTGTACATAATTAATGCTCCAGATTAAAGTGTTCGTGCCACGATTTTGTCTTGCTCAGAATTAACTTGGTTTAGGGAAGATAAACAAATGACAATTTGTTTTAATGGGAGTTTACATTTTTTATTCCACGATATCAATATAAACGCGTTCGTCAAATAGCAAAAGTGAGATCGGGCGGGTTTATTTCTGGGAGCATTGCATCTGAGCGTTATTTGAAAGTTCCCCAATGATGTCACAAGATTGACAGGTCAGCTCTGATGCATTGCGTAGGCATCTGTGGTCGAGGGCGTGTATTGCTTTTATGGTTGAGTGCGTTTCGTTGAGTTCAAGCCAATGAGCAGAGAGAATTTGAGTCTCAATATAAAAGCACATGCGTTTGTATTCCCCTTTGACGTCACTTTCCTCGCTCGCAGAATTTAACTTGATAGTTGTGAAAACAAGTGGAAAAAGTATACCCTTCTACTATTTGGGGCGTTGCGGTTCGATACTAAAAGCGTGGGAACACAGACGATTAATATAAGTTAAAGTTGTTTTGTCGTGGCACGAACACTTTAGTGCCCGGTTGAAAGACCTATACAGACGACAGAAGGATGACTAGTCTTCCTTCTACGCATCCATAAGGAAAACTACCGCCGAGATTTCCCCGTTCGCCTCGGGTAACCTAGGACAGAACCCGATATACACCGAACAGTCGGGTAATGGGGGTAGTTTTACCGCCAGTACTTTATTCTTCACAACGCATGGAGAAAAAGATTTCCTCGTTTCACATGGACCGAATCCAGGGGTGTCTGTCTGTGTCTGTGTATACATTGTATATAGACAGGCGAACGAAACGAGGAAATGTTGGCATTGGCGAATGTAGGGGGGGGGGGGGGGTGGGGGGGTGAGCCGTGGTACCTAAACCCCCGCCCCCTCTTGGATCCGCCACTGGTTTAGGCTCAAGCCAATATACGTCGGTCCGCTATATTTGCAATTGAAGGTCACTTGGCGAATTACCAAAATAAAATTAGACCCCATATATACATATATATATCATCATATACTTGTCCCTTCATGGGGCTGGTGTGGTGTGTGGTATTTTTTGGTACAAGCGTACGGCACTTGAACGTGGGTGTCCCAGAACGTGAGGGCCGCTTCACACTTAACACATGTCTACATGTCCCTGCCAAGAGGAGGGCCCCTGAGGGGGGGTAGCCATGTCGCGTGTCGATTTTAAGAAAAGGTCCATGTCGCGTGTCGATTTTAAGAAAAGTTCCATGTCGCCATGTCGCTGTCTTATGTCGCATGTCGATTCTAAGGCAACCCCAATGTCGCGTTGTCGATTTTAAAAATCGCCGTGTCGCTGTGTCGAAAAAGCCCCTATGGGGCCCTAAGAGGCGGCGTGATCAGTTGAGCAGTTGAGCATAGTTTCAGCCGAAAGGATGGCGTCGAACTTAACCCAGATGTTCAACCAATCCATCCATTATCCATCCACGAAACAAGGTGGTGTGTGTGGGGGGGGGGGGGCTCCTAACCCATAATGTATCCAGCCATGATCCGCCTGCTAGCGCGTCGACGAAAGGGGGCCAAAGTACAGTAATGCATCCATCATGCATATCGCGGTCACTGTCAAGTCCGAGTCACCCCCAAATATATATATATATACACATATATCACCATGAGGTCACCGTGGGGTGACCAACCGTCTGGTCGGTGACCTCCAGGATCAAGGTCACGGACGCGGTGCGTCCTTTGTCCAGTTAATTTCCGATGACGATAGTCGACCTTCCAATGGGTCAAGAAGGGACTAGGGAGATGGGGTGGTGGGGGGGGGGGGAGGTCGACCTCCCAATGGGTCAAGGAGTGAGTGGGGAGTGGGGAGGGGGGGGGGGTCGTGAAAGGGGTGGACGCGACTGGCATATGTAGACACTGGAGTCGGGTGGACAACTGCAGATACGGAGGGCGTCGGAGGTGAGGGAGGTTGCTATGGAAGGGGTAGGAGGGGTGGTGGCCGGGCGGGGGTGGGTGGGTGTTCCCAGAAACATCCTGGCTGTTGAATAAAGTGAGGCTCGGGTGGCGGCGGCCCGCTATTGCAAGGTCATGGGGAGTACATTCGGCTATAAGGGAAGGAGCACTTTGGCCCGAGGTATCCCCTGGGTGGCCCCGGGCAAGCAATCACCGGGGGAAGTGAAGCAGACAATCATCATGTTTGACAGCCCAGCAGTGGTCAAGGGGCCGTACATTTACCGACACAATACACGCGAGGAGATACCCATTTTGACAAGAATCCGCCACCGCTGCCGCCGCCAGCAATGTGCGAAAGGGCCCAAGACAGCTGCACGGTATATATAGATATATATATATATCTATCTTTGCAGGCCTACTCCTATTTATATATGCTACACAATTACCAACACCATGACCTCTTCTTAACTTAAGCCTGACCATCTTCACAGAGGGAGCGTTGGAGTATGGGTGGAGGAAACATGTGGCAGTAGGGTGGCAGTAGGAGGGATGGGTTAGCGTTTAGTGACCCGACTTTGGTGAAAGGTCACAGCAACCTTTCACGGCGACGAATACCACATGCCTACATTATGTCATTCAACCTGGGGTCATTGGTGCCCCCCCCCCCCCCTGGGCATAGTGGGCCAGTCCATGCACCCCCCACCACCTCCCCTCAGACCGAGCTAAGAAGACCTATCTATATGGTTTGGCAGGGTGTCCGCTAATCCTCGTGGCCTCTGGAATCCAAAAGTGGACCCCTGAACCAACCAGTCCAACTGTAGCGCTCTATCCATGTTGATATAACTAAAACATATACATATACTGCGCATGGTCCTCTGATCCCACCCGAAGTACGAATGGACAGAGATCTCGACCCGGACACGTCACACACCCAACGCCCAAGTTCTGTAGACAGTCCTGAACCTCGAATCAGACATGGACCGTTGTACAAGAGCGGCTCTTGTTCAAAGAGGCTTAGCCAACATTGATGAAGACCGCTGTACCAGCGAGTTCTTGTCTGCCCACCCATCTTAGACCACATTGATAAAGACCGCTGTACAAGTGTCCTGGTCAAACAGGCTCAGCACACATTGTTGCACATTGTCATGGTTAAAATAGGTCAAGTGTATATCACTTCTGGATCATGTCATGTTTTATCCTTGTAGCACGTCTAGTTGATCTCACCGTCAAATACAGCATGCCTGAACCACTGATCTAAGAGCCTAGCGGCACGAGGATTGGAGGCTCGCGCCCCGATGTGGTCATGGCTGTGTGTTCGGTCGCAGGATAAAGATCCCATGTCCTCCTTTGCAAAGAGTAGGGGGTTACCCCCCGGGACATGGCTCCACTCTTCCTTCCTTTTACCATTGACGCGAAATGACCAAAAGTGGTGAAAGCGTCCTGAATATAAAACCAACCAACATACTGATCTAACCTCCACTAACTAATCTGAACTGGGGTTTATGCCCAATTGCCACAGTGCATTGCAATGTGATAGATCTATGCAGACATAAAGGGAATAATGGCTGGTATTAAAACATGTAGCACAGGCTTCCCACCCCAATGGGGGTTAACAGGCTAACTGGGGGATGCAGGAATGGGGGACAGGTGGAGGGGGGGGGGAGGGTGATGGAGCATGAGGGGTGGAACCACCTCAGGACCAAGGAGTATGCAACATCCACTCAACCACCTCTCTGCCATGTTGAACTCTTGTTGGGTCTATGTCCCATATTAAGCAATTCACTTTTTCATATTACCAATTGCCATTTTAGCATAAAAAGTAGATACATATATGTTAGTACTTTATTATTAAAAGTAGATACATATATTTTAGTATTTTATTATAAAAGTATATACAGATATAATATGATAAAAGTAATCATTTACCACTTATACTACTAAATATCTTTTATAGCATGTGTATTGTTTTATTTCATAATTTACATAAAAAAAGAATCAGATTAATTTAATGCCATCACATAAACTTGAACTTGTGATCTCACCTTGACCTCTTTGGGGGTCAGAAAGAACCCAGGCGAAGCTGCCGCAGTGTTTCCATTTTGGTTATACACCAAGGTAGCTTTAGTCAGACCGAGGCTTTCTTTCTGTTTGGTCACATGGTCAATCCACATCTTCCAAGCATTTGGACCCAGAGGGTTTGGGCCATTCACATATAACATTCCCAACATCTGAAAAGTAAAATAAAAATAGTTTTTATCATTTCCTTCAATGACTAAGGTTATCACAGGTCAGCCTAATGTTAACACAGTCGATCGGAAGAGAAATATTTCAAACGCAATTCTACGGATATTTATGTTTGGCACATAAGAAACATGATCACCTTGTTATATACATACATTGTCTTCACCTGCTGAAGTGGTAAAGACATTTGTGGCAATAATTTGGTTTGTGTATTATAAAGCTATAAATATCACATAGTCAAATAACTGAACCCTTTAATTTTAAAACAATAAGTTACATATAGATCTATGTTTCATAATAATGCTATTCCCAATAAACTTGGGAAATATTGGCTTATATTTATTGTATGGTCTATAGCCCGGTGGTCTATAGTCACTTATTGTATGGTAGCCTATATAGTCTAGTCTAACATAGTGTGATACTATAACAGATGTAAAAATCTATACACGCCCAATAAGTCTCAAGTCAGAAACGAATGTTTTAACACTCAAATGTAATGTGGTTTATGCACAGAAAAAAACATGGCATATGTGAGTTCATAGCTTTCACTTTCAATAATATCAGTCAGTGATATCCAAGTAGTTTCACTTTGCAATGTTTATCAACAAAGCAATGTTTGTAAACATCCCGGTTTGTCTGTCGATGGATTGATCGAATTTAGATAATTACTGTAAACCACAGCCGTTTTGGACCGGCAACAGGTACATGAATACGTTATATAGCGGTGTAAACAGTCGACTGGTATTCACGACGTTTCAGATGGGCTAATCACATTATCAATCAGTTCTGGACAACCGGAAATATGCTAAACTCTCCGGCATTTCGATATATCATCAATCTATCAACGATTTGTATTTATAGACATACCACCGGTCTCCAAGCACACATGGCCTACATGTAACATGTAACACCTTCGCACCGCCCCGGCAGAAAACGCAAGTGGTTTACACACCAATGCACGTACCTTTCAGTGAATATTTGGTGCCAAGTGATGTTTAATTAGTCTGGTATTCACACGATCGCGGACGAAGATATTGTAGTATTCTAAAATGTCCACGTCCGCGATCGGCAAATTATACCTCAGCCAAAGCCGGTGTCGTCGGCGAGCCGGGGGTGGGTCCAATCCGACGCAGCGATTGGCTGCGTTCGTTGCCGTGTAGATTTCAGTACCACGTGGGTTGTCTGGTATTGCAGTGTTTGCAGTACCCCGTAAATTCACCGCCTCGCCCTGCTCCTCCCTGCCCCTCACCCCCTCCGCGCAACCTAACCACGTAGACCCCAGCCCCTCAGCCGCTCCCGTCTGCCGGTTTATTTATATCGCGCGCCAGACACGAGAGTGGAAATTTCCACGCCGTTGCCTGAGCGGGTGAGAAATCTACATATTCATGAGGCAAGTCGCCATGACGATGTGGTCCTACTTATGATGCCCCTTCGCGGAGCAGATCGGTCTTTCACAGCGCTCATTGTTACCGCAGTGTCCTCTCGCATATTGGGAGATGATATCATATAATGAGCAGCATCTTGATGTGGTAGAGGCAACCCGGTACCCATTCATCAGCATGCTGACCAATGGAAACGCTGGGTCTATTTGTTGCGGCCCCGTTCAGCTTCACTGTGCATCCATATAATCCTTGAATGACTGTGACATCGTGGGTTGGGGTGGAGTTTTTCACGTCGATTTTGACTGACGGTGAAGTGATTGTAATGTTTGTTCACTCTTGGGGGCTTGTCTTATCATGAACAATTTGCGTACGTGCAAACACCCTTCAGCAGATGCGGGAGTTCATCACAAGCACAGGCACAGTAAATCAGTGGAGGAGGGAGGCGTGATCACAAGAGACCGATTGTTATTCAACATGTCTTTTTGCTGTACTCGTTTCTTTCCTTTCTTTGAAATTTCGCCGTGACCAGCCTGTATAGGGTGTGTCTGACCAAACATCTAAGCACTGCAAAGTGGCAACGAATTTTTGACCTGTCTGGTAGGACCCTACATAAATTGAGTTCAACCTATAAGTGTATAGTTTATTGACAAACGGCTGCTCCTATCTCTCCCGATACGCCTACGAGATTAATAAGAAGATTGTGGCGTGATATAACTGCCTTATGTCACGATATCTTGAGCCATGTGTGTCAACATAAAAAATAATTATTATTGATTAACTTATACCCTTGCTGGAAGTGATCGGTAAAGTGGCTGAACGCTTGGTTACCTAGTGCATATCAACATTCAATAATCTGAGTTGTTACCAAGAATGACACACCTTAATATTATTATATATATATATCATTCATCAAAACATTTTGCTTGTCACACATATTTTTGTTTCCGAATATCAATCAAAATCAATTCCGCCACTGCACATAGGGGTCTGGAAGAGGGGGGGGGGTCCAGTGCCCTTTTAGCTTGTCGCTTTTTTGGCTAAGTTCAGTGTCGTTTTATCCAAAATGCCACTATATCTGTGTCCGTGCATCTTTTCAGGTCATTAGTGTCGGAATTTGGGGGTCAATGTCGAATGTCGCTTTTTTCAAATATGCCTGTGTCGCGTGTCGCCATTTACCCCTTGCAAACCTCTGAATATGCTTGGAATATTGTGTATAGCTTTGTATAGTATAACGAATAACATAGCCTAGTTATACTGACAGCCCCTACATTGTCAATGAATTAAAGACAATTAAAAAATGGCGGACATTTGCGACGTCATCTATTATGGCATAGTGTGGTAAAACATTCTGCTATTATATTAAAATCTATTTAGCCTAAATATCGTATTGCTGTCATCCGACAAACGATATGACGGGGTGGCGGGGGAGATCCATCGTGCTAATCGGCCCGTGAGTTCCTTCTTCTTCAGAAGCCAGGTTATTGGGGCGTGGTCAGTGTACAGCATGAAGTGATGACCTTCCAAAAAGATCCTAAAGTGTTGGATAGACCAGATGATAGCAAGCAATTCCTGTTCGATTGTAGTGTAGGACTTTTCCGCCTGTGAGAAGGAGCGTCCAGCGTACGCTATGGGGAGGAGAGTGCCGTCTGGTGCTTCCTGGCAGAGGGCTGAACCGATCCCAGCGAGGGAGGCATCAGTGCACAGGCAGAATTCCCTATTGAAATCAGGGTATTGGAGGATGGGGGCCTCTAATAATGCAACTCTCAGGGTTTCGAATGCCTTCTGACAATGGGTTGACCATGTAAACGGGGTGTCTTTTTTCGTCAAGTCGTACAAAGGGCGGGCTATGAGACCGAAACCTGGAATGAATCGCCGGAAGAATCCTACCAATCCCAAGAATGAGCGTACAGATTTCACCTTCGTTGGTGTTGGGAAACTCCGAATAGCTTCTGTTTTTCTTTCATTGGGCCTCAGTCCGTCCGAAGTGAGGACGTGCCCTAAGAACTCTAGTTCCGGAGCTGCCAGCGTGCACTTTGTGGCCTTCAGTGTTAGGTTTGCTGCACGGAGGCGGGTGAAGATATCTCGTAATGTTGTGATATGTGCGGCAAAAGTGCTGGTGGCGACGCAGATGTCGTCCAGATAGCATTGGACGTATCTGTCCTGGATTCCTGACAGAACATTGTCCGTCAGAAGCTGGAAGGTGTATGGGGCTGATGTTAAGCCCTGTGGCATACGTCTATACCTGAACTTCCCATGTGAAGTGAGGAAAGCAGAGTAGTCCCATGAATCGGGGTGGAGACCGACCTGGTGGTAGCCATTGTTCAGGTCTAGGGAGCTAAAGAATTGGGGCGAGTCGCGGCCCAGATCATCCAGAGTATCATGCAGACGCGGGATCCTCAGGAATTGCGGGATTGTGTTGGCGTTTAAATGCCGGAAGTCAACTACGAAGCGATAATCGCCATTTTTCTTTTTGACCAGTAAGACAGGGAAAGCCCATTCGCCACCCTCGCAGGGTTCGATGATGCCTTGCTCCAGAAACTCCTCCACTTGTTTATCGATCTCCTTTCGGAGATGTGGAGAGCACCTATATGGTGGTCTGGAGATAGGTCGAGCGTCCGGCTTCACTTTGATCTCGTGTTGGACGAGAGGTGTGAAGCCAAGGGATCCAGATGTTGGGTCGGGGAAGAGATCCGAAAACTCCCTGACTAAGTCGGTGATCTGGGTTGTTTGGTCTGGGGACAAGTTGGGGTCAATGATGACAGGTGGGGTTTGGTCTGACTTATCAGTCGGCGTGGCGGGTTGGGTGTGCATAGTTGCCAGCTGTGGTGTGTTTGGGGCTGGGGTGGGTATGTGGGTGTTTTCGCGTACATCAGTTGTGTTTGACCAGGGTGTGAATGTGGCGAGGCGTGTGCCTGCCTTGATGGTGAGGGGGGTGGATGACAAATTATATAATCTGATCGGTACACAGTTGTTTTGTATTTGGACGGCTGTATTTGCGGCAATGAAGCGGGCGTTAAACCCATTGCGGGAGTGGCATTCACCTTGTACCCCGTTAGGGTATCTGACGCCTTTCGGCAGGTGGGCTTGGCAGATGGCTTCCGTGTGAGGGGGTATGATGTATTGCTTTGTGGCACAAGCTGGGGCGGGTTGATGAAGGGATATTTTCTTTGAGCCAAAATCAATGATCGCTTTGTATTTTTGTAGAAAGTTGGTGCCCAGGATCATATCCTGCGCTAGTGAGTCTAGCACAGCGAACGTAACGTTGCGTGTGACGCCGTCTATTGCTATTGGGAGCGTCACGTTGCCGAGAACATCGGCCAGTTTGCCATTGGCGATCTGCACGTGTTGGGTGCTCGATGTAGTAATGGCGGGTGACTTGCTGAGGATTGAAAGGAGTGGTGCCCCGATGGCACAAATGGTAGCACCCGTATCAATGAGAGCATGATACTTTTGTCGAAAGACATATACAGGGATTATGTTTTCGACAAAGGGACGGGTGGCCACAGTATGTGTGGAGTGCGCGCTGGGTTGGGGTTGACTCCCAGCACGGGCAATTAGTTTCCCGAGCCCTGGTTTGGGGTGGGTGGGGCAATTAACTGTTGGGGCCCTTGGCTGGAGTGAGACCGGGCTGGTTCTAATCCATTGTTGCGGGTGGGGTTTGTTTGAGACTGTTGTGACAGGCGGCGTCGGCATTCAGCCCATTTGTGGCCTTGAATGCCGCAGAAGTTGCACGTCACTGAGGGCCTCGTGGTTACGCAAGACCTAGTGTAGTGACCACCACCGCACTTCTCACATTTGGGCCTGCGCGTGTTGCCCTGCCTCACCGTGCATGAGCGGGAGAGGTGGGGGCCGCCACAGTTATAGCAGGAGGGTGTGAACTCGGGATGGGTGGGGGTGGTAGGGGGGTTGGCGGAAGGGCAACGGGTGCGTTGATGGGCACCCCCACAGTAGGAGCAGCTTGGGGAGGGGGCTGGTGAAGCTGTCGCCCCGAGGGTGGGGCACTGGACGGAGTAATGGCTTTGACTGCAATGCTCGCAGCGCGGTGAAGGGTGGGGGGCGATGGCTTGTATCTGGGCTGGTTGGGGTGGTATGGGGTTGGCAGAGGGGCAAGAGGTGCGCTGATGGGCACCCCCGCATTATGAGCAGTTTGGGGAGGGGACTGGTGATGCTGTCGCCCCGAGGGTGGGGCAGTGGGCAGAATAGTTACCTTGTTGGCAATACTCGCAGCGTGGTAAGGGGTGGGGGGCGATAGCCTGTACATGGGGTGGTAAGGGGTGGAGCCGGTAAGGGCAGGTTTTAGTGAAGTGGGGGTCCCCACAGTATACACATTGGGGTCCAGGTTCTATACTGGACGATGATGTGGTAGGGGCTGACCGGTTCATTTTTACTGTCAAATCGTGAAATTGTTGTTCAATTTTGGTCAGTGCGTGGACGATAGCGTCCCGGGGATCGAGAGGGCTTTGGGGTTTCGTTTCGTGTGTTGATGGGTGGGGTTTATTTAATTGCTGGTGAATCAGCAGCGAGGTGTCCACCAGATCCCGTCGTTGTAGACGATGGATCTTCTCTCCTTTCTCCGCCAGCTCCATGGCCTCGGTGAGAGTGGCCGGCTGGTGCTCGTAGAGATAGGCCTGGTAGTAGGGCAGGAGGCTACGCATATATATCTTTAAAGCAATATGCTTACATGCGCCATCTTAGATTTTTTACATTTTAGAATCAAGACTTATAGTATCTCAACATTTATGATGCATACATTTTATATCTCTTTGAGTCTGTAAAACAAACATTTCAACATAAAACTGTGCGGTTTATTTATATCGCGCGCGGACGTGATAGCGAGCCGCGGTCGACATCACACACAAAATAGCGAACTGCGAACAGGCGCGCAGGGATATAAAGCCGGCCACCAACTTCTGCTTCGTTGATCAAAATGCTTCTCTCCGGATAGCCCGCAGGCTTTCAGGATTTAAATTCAAGACAGAATGTACTTAGTTGACATGGAAAAGAGGTTCGTAATACAAAAAATTACGGAATATATTGCTTTAACTTCTCTGAATCGGGCAGAGCTGTCAGGGCGAAACGGGATTTGATATCCGCCGTGAAGGCGGATACAGATTCATGGGGCTGGTGGGAGCGGCTCAGGAGTTCCGCCTCACGGAAAATGTCTAGAGACCTGGGGCCAAATTTATCCAAAAACCTTTGGCACAGGGTGTCCCATACCCCTGTGGTTGTCTGAGGGAGGGTTTGATACCATAACTTCACTTTACCCTTAATTATGAGGGGGAAGAGGCGGCATTTCTTTTCCTCGTTGAGGTTGGGGAACAGGGCAAATTGATTGAAATCCGTTATAAATTGTTGTGCGCTTGCATTGGTCGTGGCCGAGAATGGTTTCGGTAACAGGTGTATATATTGACCCAGTGTTTGTGTCTGCATGTCCTCTTGGATTATTTTTAGTGATTCGTCTGTTGCTGTTGTGTATGTTGTCATTGTGTTGTTCATTGCTGTGTGGCTTCTTTCAATTTCGTCGTTCACGTTTTGGATGCCGTTGTACAGGGCTTCGAAATCAGTCATCGTGGCGGTGTGGGTGTGAGTGCGTGTTTTGGGGTTAACGCGGGCGGACGAACGTAGCTTACGACCCAATTTAGATGAGGAAAGGGACATAGATATTTAAAACATGTATACTTATACACAGTATGCACATAAATGGAAGGGCAAGTTGGGGCAATATGTGACGAAACACAGGCAACAGACTGGAAGGGAAACCAAGTATGTGAAAATCCAAGTAAATATGTTGGCCGGTAAAGTCAGGCTAGCCGATCGGGGTCGTCCGAAACACTGTTTATGTTTCGGTCAAGAATTCTGCACCAATGTTCACTTTGCTTTTCGGGGATTACGCTAGGGGGTGTTTAGCAGCCTGGGGAATTAGCCACTAGGGGAAGTTACGTAGCCTGGAGAATTAGTCACTAGGGGAAGTTACGTAGCCTGGAGAATTAGCTACTGGGGGTAGAGCGGTCGGGTACAGCTAGACTGGTAAACTGCCAACGTATATACAAAATCAACACAGTGGTACGTTTAGATATAATATATGTCGTAAGATAAAAACTATGTGGGTTAATGATACAAGAACCTATACAAGAGCTATACCTTGCAGTCTGTCGTGGGTCCTGGAGTCGTCGGGGGAGGGAGAGTCGTGTCGTCTTCAGGTCGTCGGTACGTGGAACCCCGAGTTCCTGGCCTTTGCCCTTTTTGTACCCGTTCAGACTGACCAGTGTGGGCGTGGCGATACCCCTCATTGGTCAGTCCGCCCGAAGTCACCGAGCTGGTGATTGACTGCTTAGGCCGCTAATCGGCCACCATGCGTGTCCGCCCGTCACCATGCGTGTCAGGCCCCGCATGGCATCGCTGAGCCGTGTAACACCAGGTGTAACAATGTTAGGGTATGACCTCAACAAAACGCCACAATCCTAATACAGTAAAACCTCCCTGTTTGACCACGTCCCTAACCCGATCGCCTCCCTAACTCGATCGATTTTTCCAGTCCCGACGGTCGGCCTATGTCTTAGCATTGCAACAGTATTCTATAACCGGACCACCTCCATACTCTGTAAGTCGATCGATCATTTTGGTCCCAAAGCCGCATTTCATATTCTTTAAGTCGATCGGTTGTCGGTTGTCGGCCATATGGACTTGTTTTGTTGATATTCTGTAACCCGACCACCTCCCTAAGTCGATCGATGAGCGGCAGTCCCGTCGTCAGTCGACTTAGAGAGGTTTTACTGTAGCATATACTCTCCACACCGCGTGTGTGTGCACGTGGATAGCTGGTTCGCGCCCCGCTGTGGTCATGTCTGTGTGGTTGCAGGATAAAGATCCCGTGTCCTTCTCCCATTGACGCGATATGACCAAAAGTGGTTAAACAGTCCTGAATATACAACCATCCGTGTGTGTGTGTTTATATGGACCGAAGTACATTTGGTCCCTGATTCCATTTCATTTGTGAATAGGTTGTTTTAATCGCGAATAATAAACCTTTTCGCCCAATATAAAACCGAACATACATATATATACTGACCCTGATTACTGCGAAGGAAAACTACAACTGGATCAAGTTGTTATATTTTTAACGATGCACGTGTGGAATGTTGTGTGCGTGTGACCGGGGAAAGGGGTGTGTGTGTGTTGGGGGGGGGGGGGGGGTGACGGTGAGTTAAGCATGTAGAGCCGGGAAGGGGTTGTGCGTCATGGGCTGTCCAGTTGTTGGTATATACAACTAAGATATATATGTACGGTGCAGATACACTTTGTGTTTACAGTTGTCCACTTGAACTAGATAGACACCGGACCCCCAGCCTTCCAGACCTCTCTAGATGCAGGATGAACGTCGTTGACTTCATTTTCTGGTCCACGCCGCATAGTTTTAATGGTATTATTATGCCAAGAATGCTAACCGTGCTGGAGGCCTAGGTGGTGGTATCTCGAGGGGGGGGGCTGGTTAAGAAAACGCACTTTGTGAGGCTAAGAGAATAAGACATGTAAGATCGATCAAGAATGTTCCATTGAATGGGCTGGTTCGACATGTCTGGATAGGCTGGTTCGACATGTCAGGATAAGATTGTTCGACATGTCTGGATGGGCTGGTTTGACATGTCTGGACGGGATTGTTCGACATTTTTGGGATGGGCTGGTTCGACATGTGTGGATGGGCTGGTTCGACATGTCTGGATGGGATGGTTCGACATGGCTGGCTGGGCTGGTTCGACATGTCTGAATAGGCTGGTTCGGCATATCTGGATGGGATGGTTTGACATGTCTGGATTGGCTGGTTTGCCATGTCTGGACGGGATTGTTCGACATGTCGGGATTGGATGGTTCCACATGTCTGGATGGGATGGTTCGACATGTCGGGATGGGATGGTTCGACATGTCTGGTTGGGCTGGTTCGACATGTCTGAATAGGCTGGTTCGGCATATCTGGATGGGATGGTTCGACATGTCGGGATGGGATGGTTCGACATGTCAGGATGGGATGGTTCGACATTTTGGGATGGGCTGGTTCGACATGTATGGATTGGCTGGTTTGACATGTCTGGACGTGATGGTTCGACATTTTGGGATGGGATGGTTCGACATGTCTGGATGGGCTGGTTCGACATGTCTGGATGGGATGGTTCGACATGGCTGGATGGGATGGTTCGACATGTCCGGATGGGATGGTTCGACATGTCTGGATGGGCTGGTTCGACATGTCGGCATGGGCTGGTTCGACATGTCGGGATGGGATGTTTCGACATGGCTGGATGGGATGGTTCGACATGTCTGGATGGGATGGTTCGACAGTTCTGGATGGGGTGGTTCGGCATGTCAATATGACCTGGTTCCCATGACTGGAAGAGTTAGTTGCACATGTCAAGATGAAGAGGTTCCAAAGTGCAAGTCGATCGTCACATTGATGAAGAGAACTCGTTCACTGCCATGTAAATCCTTCACACGGGGTCATGCACTCAATCTCCGACTGATTCTCGAAGAACTGGAAACAAAACATTGCTTGGCTATTGAGAGAAGACGGTGCTGCTTTGCTGTGGCGGGTAGCGGACACGTGTCGTGTTGGCACTCGGCCTAATTATTTATGTATGATATTAACTACGTCGAAAGCTGCAGAAGAAACAATGTCTCGCGCACGTGTTGCGACAGTTTCCCGCCCAAAACTAAGAGCAGACGACACGTTTATGAACACGTGCGCAAATATAGGTTAATCGCTTGTAAGTCACGCTATATATAGTAGTAGTAGTAAGTTTATTTAGTATAAGAGGCCATCAGGCCCATAGTACATACAGGGTTATAGCATAATTAATACGGTGTAACAGGATATATAGTTTAAATTTCAACGTTTGTTTAGTGCAATATTTCTGCCTTGTATAAATAAATAGATAAGTTTCTTGTCTTCAGTATTTCTTGCTTATTGTGGGATTTCATCAATTAACCAAAAAGTTGTGGAGAGTTATTCGATCGGTAAGTTACGGTGCCCGGTTTAGGACATCGCGATATTTTTTTTTGGAGCACGACTTATTTTTTTTCACAAAAAAAATAACTCGTTCCACAACGACTTCGTCGCGGAACGAGTTATTTTGTTTCAAAAAAAAAAGTCATTCCGAACTTCGTCGCGGAGCGCGTTTTTTTTGTAAAAAAAAAAGTCATTCCGAACTTCGTCGCGAAACGAGTTTTTTTTTTTTCAAAAAAAAAAGTCGTGATCCAAAAAAAAATATCGCGATGTCCTAAACCGGGCACCGTAGTAAGTTACATCTATATATGATTTTCTTAATTTTTCATGCAATGGGCATTGACAAATAACATGAAATTCATCTTCTATGGAATGTAAACCTCGACTCACGCAGTTTTTACAAAGACGCATCTCCTTACGAACATTTTCATATCGACCAGACTCAATTGCATATCTGTGAGGCGCTATCTATATATGTATAAAGGCAGCTCACACTTGGCTTGAACTATATATTTAGATACATGTTAATCAGGCGTACATAATACATCGGGTTCTGTGACATAGATCCAGATACATGTGTTTTCTGTCTTCTCTTTTTACATGCCACCAATTAGGTGCTATAATTCCAATGGTTCTGATCACGGCACCGACACAGCAACATACACAAGCCAGGGCGGGCAGGCGAGTCGTGCACCGACCCATTGTTCAGTAAGCCTATTTTTCCTAACACAGTTCTAGTATTCACCAGTAATGACATAGCCTTAGAGATTAGGAACTTATTAGGTTGCACTTTCTAATCTTTATAATGAATGGCTGCTTCATTAATTTGAACTTGTACCTGATAACCTTGGGTAGCTTGTGCATTGCATGTTTTTGATTACTATCAGAGATGTTGCTTCACATCACCTTGACCTGCCTCGGTGTCGCCATTGGCCACACAGAGGCTTAAAGCGTCATGCGGAGCCCAAACATGACACACACCTCCAGTATTCACCGTTAATGCACGCTTGTGCAGCATAAATATTCCATGTTTTTCTTCAAAGTTTAAGCTTAATGAAATTGGATTCAATTAGAGGTTCCGTCCATTTTGCCTCGAGATGTAGGCTTCCTCCTCCGTCTTTGCATATTTAAAGTTACTCATGAATATTTTCTGGCTCTGAATTAAAAAGAACTTTGACATTGTTTCATGTAACGGAACTGATCTGGACGCCCGATTTGCTTTTGCGTTAACTCTGACTATATTTATAAGATATATCTTGAGTTTAAGTGGCAGATAGCGCCAACTATGCTCATAGTTTTATGTCAGGGTGAAAATACAAAGAATTTAGAAACACCGTAAATAAGCTTTTGTTGATAAGCTGCATATCAGCAACCGACTCTATATTGTAGTAAGACGAGTGGGGTGGTGCTGTCACGTCTAAACATGCTCGCCACAACCCAATGATTTGGGATAGTACCCCGCAACTTAGCGGAGGGGAGAATCTCTGGGTGCCACCCCAACATAGGGGAGGGGAGGCGCTCTGGGTTGGGGTAGAGCCCCCAACATAGGGGAGGGGATAGCCCCCAAAGTGAGGAGGTATAAATGGAGGAGGGACCGAGGACCGAGGAGAGATGACCAGAGAGAGAAACAGCGGGGGATCCGACCCGGCCCCTGCCCCCCCTTTTAGGGCCGAAAGTTCTACCATTTAACATATGAAAACCGAAACCGGTCCCCCTCTATCCAGCATACCTGGATCCGACCCTGAAACCGGCCCTTTATATCCAGATTTTCTGGATCCGCCCCTGAGAGAGAGAGAGAGAGACGTGTTACATGCGACCACACAGACATGGCCACAGCAGGGCTCGAATCACCGACCCACGTGCCGTTAGGCTCTCAGGTGACCAGAGCACTCAATGCGAGCGCGCTAGCCCACTGAGCTGTCGCGCCGGCCCCCCGGTCTGCTGGAGCCTGGACACTATGTTAGGACCCACCGAGCACGGCCACCAACATGGCGCATGTGTTGATTTTGTACAAAAAATGTATTTATTAGACAGATTGTTATTGATTGTGCATTAATAAACCATTATCGACCTGTTGTTTTAGGCCTCTCGATACAATAAAGGTTCTTCATGGGTGAGTTGGGTCTGTTGGTGAAGAAGCTCAGGTCGTAAGTGTTACAAGATGCCGTTTGTAGCAAAAGATATCGTCGACATCTCCCTGCACTTAAATGAGGTAAATATGTAGTCACGAAAGGTCTACGATTCAATTACACGACAATAAAGCTATATTTTATATAACCTTTCCGGCAAATGAGTTTGCTCAGAATTAAAAATGTAGGGAGACGCTCTGTGTAGAGTGTGCGACGGATTGAGACCGGTGGGGCAGATGGTGGGGTGTGGTGGGGGGGGGGTGCGGAAGAGATAGGGGGTGGGGTTTGGGGGTGGGGGCAGGGGGGGAGAAGCGGAAGAGGGAGGGGGTGGAGTTTGGGGGTGGGGGCAGGGGGGGAGAACCGGAAGAGGGAGGGGGTGGAGTTTGGGGGTGGGGGCAGGGGGGAGAACCGGAAGAGGGAGGGGATGGGGGGGGGGGGAGCGGAAGAGAGAGGGGGTGAAGTTTGGGGGTGGGGGCAGGAGGGGAGCAGCGGAAGATGGAGGGGGTGGGGATGGGGGGCGCACCCAAAGGGCCCACGGCGTATGAGGACACAGCCACCTTGCGGGCATTGACCCTCAATGCTTTGGTTTGTCTTCCCGTCGGTACAAGTAAACAAACTGCCTGGATCCACAACTGAACTGAACTGTGGGGAGTGGGGGGGGGGGGGGGCGCAATATTGTTCTTCAACATTAGAGGTAATTAGGATATTATCACCGCATATCACTGTCATTAGACTTCTGTTACAATAAGATTTTCATCAATTTGCTTCTGTGAGTGGAGTCTTGTGGTATGGGCGGTTGCTCGCGGTCTATGAGTGGTCTCTCGTGGTCTATGGGTGGTCTGGCGTGGTCTATGTGTAGTCTGCCGTGGTCTGTTAGTGGTCTCTCGGGATCTACGGGCGGTCTCTCACGGTCTATGGGCGGTCTCTCAGGGTTTATGGACGGTCTCTCACGGTCAATGGCTAGCCTCGTGATCTATGGGCGGTCTCTCGTGGTCTATGGAAGGCCTCTCAGGGTTTATGGAGGTCTCTCACGGTCTATGGCTAGCCTCGTGATCTATGGGCGGTCTCTCGTGGTCTATGGAAGGCCTCTCAGGGTTTATGGGCGGTCTCTCGTGGTCTATGGGCGGTCTCTCGTGGTCTATGAATGGTCTTTTTTGGTCTATGAGCGGTCTCTTGTGGTCTATGAGTGGCTTGCATGGTCTATGAACGGTCTCTTGTTGTCTATGGGAGGTCTCTCAGAGTTTATGCGGTCTCTCGTGGCGGATCCAAATTTTCGAACCGAGGATGGATCATGATGAATGATCAGGCTCCCAGGGGGGGAGGGGGGGGGGGTGGGCAGGCCACAATGACCTTTCAACCTTGGATCCGCTTGTGGTAACAGCCAATTTACCAATTCATTTACGTCTTGACGACACTGTGACTCCACTGTAAAATGTATTACCAATCCACAATTCGTGACGTCATTCACAGGGTATTTCCCCGAGAATGGCTCTTCGTGATCAATTCGGAAAATCAAAGAAAAAGGCATCGAGAAAACTTGTAAATAGTTCAGAAAACATTCTTGTAGATCATAATTATATGGGAGACCATTATATATAACCAGATATATTAAAATGTGAACACAAGGCGTAAATTGCTCATAATTGGTGTGACATAAGCTGCGCCAAAGAATATTTGTGAAATAACATTTTGAAGCTTCAGGGCGTGTTTCTATGGAAATTTGCACGGCTACCTATATTTTTCTTTATTTTTATTACAAGAACGATATTTTTAGAAGTTTTTAAACGTGGTTTGGTGTCAAGATTTTCCTTTTTGAGAAATTATAACCAATTTTGTAAAGATGGTGATTTCAAATTTTGGCAAAAACTGTCCTGATTTTGCATAATTGCATTTAATTATTGCCATTCCGTTATTTTTTGTGGCAACTATTTACATTTTTTAATATCATTTCTGTATTGCACTTGGTTCAAGCTTTCCAAAGAGCTATTACTGATGATAATGACTTACTATTCAGCTGAATTGTAGCAACATTACATATTCTTGGTAGGTGTCAAGTTTTGGTCATTGTGTGAAATGGGGGTATATGTGGAAAATGGAGAATATTTTTTTAACGGGACGGTAAAGTATCATAAAAATTCAACAGAAGGTGTGTAATTGGCTATACTTTCAGAAAATAATTACAAATACGGAGTTCTTTTACCTTGCTATTATCGGTAGCTTACCTTAAACCGGGCACCGTACTATTGGTTCTTATGCAGCGTTTTTTTCTCTGAAACGTGAATTTCATATGGTTTCGTAGAAGAGACCGGGACAGCAAAAGCATTGCCTTTTTTTACCATAAAGAATACATTATTTCCACCTGAAATATTAGAATAAAATAATTGTGTATGACCAGCCTTCATTTAACATTAGTACATCTAGTTTTTGTGCAGCGTCTTTTAGATATATCGCCCTATGAACAATGGTCTACATTGAGCTAAACAATCAGACACGTTTTCCAATTGGGTTAATTTAATACCATTTTGTTGGTTGAGTACAAGTTGTCGGTGCTGCACGGAGTTATACCGGATACGTCATAGAGACTGACAAACGTCATCTGCTAGACCAGCGAGTCAGTGCGGTCACGTGATCGTCTAACAGCGCCAGCAGTTGACCTATTGGCCGCAGCCCGTCGAGTGGCTCATGACAGACGCTCGGTGCAGGTAAACAGCAACACACACCCACACTGGCAGTACCCTGCCTGTCAGTTCAGGACCATAGGATCAGTACAGATACCCCTATCGGTGGCGAATCTAGGGGGGGGAGGGGGGGTTAGGGGGGTTGCACCCCCCCCCCCGCTTGGGAACCAGAACATACAACATACATGTTAACATACATGCTACAGTCCCAAGTCTTCAGAGAGCACCCCCCGCCCCTTGGGAAACTGAACATACACTGTTAAAGTCTGGTTCTCCAAGCCCAAGAGCAACCCCCTCTTGGCAAATTCCTAGATCCGCCCCTGCATATACAGTAAACCTCCGCGGAACAGCCACTCAACGTCAGAAGACCTCATTAAGCTAGCTGTAACTTAGGAGTGTCATCAAATAGAGGGTGTTTTATGTGTCCACTCCACTGTCGTCGGCCATTTAATGAAGCCGCTGGGGAGATTGGTCAATGGATATGTACCCGTGGGTTACATGATTCCTAGAAGGTCGGGGGTGGGGGGGGGGGGGTGCATGTTATCGGCGTCTATGATAATAACGCTTTGAAGCCACGAGTGCATCCAGCACGCCCCACCCCTGGCTTCCCGGCTCCACCCCCACTCAACTAGCAGCCCACCCTCGCCAACGCTCCTGACCCCTTCAACGATCTATACTGACCTGTACAGACACAAGGTTTTGAGACAACAGCCAAGACCCTTAACCGGATTTTTACAGGCGCTCCTTAGAAAATAATCTAACCCAGTCTGTCCACGCACCTCCCCCCCCTCCCCCCCCACCCCTCCCTCCTCCATCCGCCTGATGAATACATACCAACATGCACCGAATATGAACCCATCGAGCTCATCTCCCTCCAACCCACTCACCTGTAGCTGTATCCCCTTCACTTTATCAGACCGCCGCGATACCGCATTTCTCAGTTTATGTGCTCAGGAACTGACAGAGAGAGAAGCAGGTGAACGCCCGAAGGCTAAGAAGCAGCCGGTTTAAATTATTAAATGTGTTAAATGTATAATTGAAGCTACTCCTGTAGCAGATTTTCAACTGAAAATCTTCTTCTTCGGTGACGGTCATGTATTCAGGTTTGGAGTCCTTAATTATTGGATAAATATTAATATATAGCGTTTAATGAAGCAAAGGGTACATTGCTCATTGCTATCGATTGTTAGGACTACTATGTCCACAGGTCGGTGAATATAAAGTACATTATTAATTCCTTATCGGTCATTGCCGTTGTCTTGAACTGATATGTATGATATCTGAATGTCCTGACAGCGATTTGCCCCTCGACCCACTCACAACTGAAGACTTGTAATACATATTTTTCTTGTCTTGTGCATTTCTGGTCTATTGACCAGTTTCCGTTCTCTACCATGCTTTACTTGAAGAGAAGCGGAAACTCAAGTGAAGAGATAAACTCATCAAATCTAAGTGCACCTGCACTTAAGAACGTCTGCGGTGTAGTCACCCCTGCCACTTCATAGGACAAATATGACGTTTATAATATATTATACCTCAGGACAAAGTTTTGGCATTATGTATCATGTGCAAGCGGGGGACGCCGGGTGGGGGAAGGGGGAGGGGAGGGGCACGAAGCCCATCGATGTGACTTTTGTCAGACATTAAACATATTCGAACAGTTGTTTCCCGCCAATTAAAAAATCGTCTGCATTGTACCCTAAAATGAAAGGATTTTTCAAAGGTAAATGAAAGGTCGATGGTTCGAGCCCTGCTGTGGCCATGTCTCTGTGGTCGCAGGATAAATATCCCATGTCTGTCTTCGTAAAGAGTAGGGGGTTATCCCCGGAGGCATGGCACCACTCTCCCTTCCTTCTCTCATTGACGCGATATGACCAAAAGTGGTTAAAGCGTCCTAAATAACCAACCAACCAAGACCGAGACAGGTGCTCGCGAGATGGAGACACGCGTGCATCCTATTGCCGTGTCTATCCATCATATTGACATGTCCATACATTCAATTGGCGTGTCCATCCATTCTATTGGCGTGTCTGTCAATCATATTGGCGTATCCATTCATTCTGTAGGCGTGTCCATCCATTCTATTGGCGTGTCCATTCATTATACTGGCGTGTCCATCCACCATATTGACATGTCCGCTCAGTCTATTGACATGTTCGTCTAATCTTATTGACGCGTGCATCCAGCGTATTGACGTGTCCAGCCCTCATATTGACGTGTTCGTCCATCATATTGACGCGTGCATCTACCTACCCAGCTTTTCCATCCATCCTATTGATTTCTGGCCTTTCGTATATATTATATTATGTATATATTATATATGTGGAAGCTTGGTGTTCCTAGAACATTACAACAGGGTGGCCTACGTTTTAATTCGAACTTACATCCCAACGATTCAGAACTTAGCAGTGCATCTTAGATTAGAAAAGAGGGTGAGGTTAGGGGGGGGTGCCCCCCCCACCAGCCCCTTCCTAAACCTTATCACCCACCGGGGTCCACAGAGGATGTCCCTGAGTTTATCGCACTGATTACCATCGATGCCAAACCCAAGAAGCGTGTTATTGTTTGGATATGCAGTGGTAGACAAACAATGATACGCCTTGTAGGCCACATCAACAGCTTCCAGCGAGTATAGATAGGCAAGTATAGGCAATGATGCTTTAGGCCACATCAACAGCTTCCAGCGAGTATAGATAGGCAAGTATAGGCAATGATGTACCGCCTAGGCCACATCAACAGCTTTCAGCGAGTACAGCTAGGCAAGTATAGGCAATGATACTCTAGACCACATCAACAGCCTCCAGCGAGTACAGATAGGCAAGTATAGGCAATGATGCTTTAGGCCACATCAACAGCTTCCACGGAGTATAGATAGGCAAGTATAGGCAATGATGCACCGCATAGGTCGCATCAACAGCTTACAACGAGTATAGGCACTGTCATGTGGCCGACTTGGTTGAGTTGTTGATGGTAAAAAAATGCACTGTGTTATAACTGAAGTTACCTTTGGGCGGTTAGTTAGTTGGTTGTATATTCAGCCATGGAGCCATGTCCCCGGGGTTAACCCCCTACTCTTTGCGAAGGACATGGGATCTTTAACCTGCGACCACACAGACATGGCCACAGCGGGGCTCTGGCCACATCTTTGGGTGGCGCTCTTGCTGTTTGCGACATATACATCATGATGTATATGACTTAATATACTACTGCTTTTAATATTGTCTTAGAAGAACACTATCTCTGAACAGACAATAGTAGAGTATTTATCTTTTGACCTGTGTACAATTATGCGTCGCATGTGTTTACCAGGCGCTTGGAAGTTGTTGTTACAACAACAGATCCAGCAGCATTTTACCACTGGCTCACCATCTCTTGATCTGTGGCCTTGTTGTGACGCGGGTTTGAACCATGGCCTCACGCGACCCCACGCCACCGACGAGGGGCGGAGGTGGGTGGAGGGGAGCGGGTGGGGTGTTTAAGAGTAAGGGTAGGGTGGGTCTGTGTGGTTGGGAACGGGAGTGGGAGTGACGGATGTGACCGGTTCAGTGAGTCAGTAGGTCACGTGGGTTGACAGAACGAATGACTCATATTTCTTGTTTGTATACAGCACCTACCGTGTGTTTTCTCGCATGCGAGGAAAATTTATTCTCCTTGTTTTCAAATTGGCATTAAACAAATATGCATGCATATCGAAAGGGGAAACGTGTTGGCGGATAAGTTTGAGCGTTGAATCAGTTCATTTCAGTGCAGCACGGATGATGCTTACGCATCAGCTATGTCTGGGCGCGTTTCCTATTCATTCTGTTTCCTAGCCAATCCCGGGGGGTTGGTGGGGGGATGTCTATGGCGGTCCAGACCCACCCCCCGCTCCCTCACACTCCGTCTTGATCTTGTTAGTTCGAATCATACTTCATTTTATGTGTAGACCCCCCCCCCCCCATCCGCTTTCTTTTCTTGTGAATCTCCCCTCTTTTGATGTCGGTGGATCCCTCGGCTTTGTAAAACCCTGGGTCCGACAAGAAATATGTGGCCACGCAGTGATTACTGCTCTTCAGGCATGTATTTCATCGGTGCGATCTCCGCACTTACTTTTCTGTGACACGTACCAGTTTCTATGACGAGGTCGTGATGAACATGCAGCTGACCATTGAAACACCCTCGTGACAGCTCACTTCAGGCTGATGCAAGATCATCTCTTCGTTTCGTACTCTCATCCTTTGTACTATCTATAACTTACTTTATAATACATACATTGTAATATATATGAAAGGTTTGCCATTGTATGATATCTTCTCCAACGTATTGAAGGTCAAA
The DNA here is from genome assembly GCA_964019135.1 of Arenicola marina. NCBI lineage: Eukaryota > Metazoa > Annelida > Polychaeta > Arenicolidae > Arenicola > Arenicola marina. The sequence continues at coordinate 34,990,955 of OZ025253.1, read as the reverse complement.
CAAGGCTGCATTAACTGGGGGCTGGAAGGGGTAAATCGCGAGACGCAAAACAGGCTTATTTGAAATATCGACATTCGACATTGACCCCCAAAGTCCGACACGGAGGATCTGAAAACTCGACACCGACACTGATCGTGGCATTTTAGGGAAAAAACGCCACTGAACTTACCTAAAAAAGCCACATGAAACTTCGTGAAAAGTCGACATTCGACATTGAGAATTTTGGCAAATCGACGGTGGACATATTAACGAAAAGCAGTGCGTTCATTCGTACATGCGTCTTCATTTGTTTTTTCCGACAGATCGTTGTCAAGCCACTGCTGCTACAATAAATGTGGTCGTCCTCACACAATACGTGATTTATTGGATATTGTGTGATAACAAAAACAAATGAAATGTTTTAGCCACCTTAAGTTTTCATAAAAAAGCATCGACCAGAGGGATAAGATATGTTAGATGACGTCATGGATGACGTCATTTGTTGTCCTGCCGGAATAGTAAGAACGCACTGGTGTTTGAAATTGCATTTTAGAGACTATATACATTATTTTATATGGATATAACCAACTTGACTTGTGACACTTTCACCCTCGTTGTGACCTTCATACTTCCACGCGTAGTTCACACACAGTGAGTTATCGCCTGGTTTGCCCTTGAAGCCAAAGATGAAAAGATGACCCCTGCCCCCGTTGTTTACATCGAAACTCTCTTTGATACTCACCGTATGGCATATTAACTGCGATGCAGTCAACAATTATTTGCCCCGTAGTATCCGGTTCTGACCAGGTGCTATAATCCATGGTTGTTGACAATATTTTTATGAGATAATCCTGTTATAAGTATGGGATAATC